>VZTD01005357.1:143184-316450 GCA_013397725.1 Rhagologus leucostigma
TGTGTGTGTGTGTGTATGTGTGTATTGTCCCTCAATGGATGACCAGAAAAAATAAAAATCACTTTCCCCAATATCCCAATATTAGATCTTCTGATTTAGGTCAGAATGTGCTTTGCGCTGGCGTTACTGAGTTTTTCCCCCTTCCTGGGCTCACCCTGCCTTTTGTGGTGCTTGTGATAAGTGGTCCTGAAGTGTTTTTTAGAATTGCCCATCTTATTCCTCCATTAAGTCAGATTATTTTTGTACTAGATGTTTGGTTTTTTTTTTCAGGGCTTAGTAGAAACTGATATTCAAGTTCAAATAAGTCTAAAAACTCTCTTTATCAATGAAATATTTCAGTATTTTAAAATTAGTGTCTTTAAATATAGGCAGACATTCAAGGAGCCATTTTGTAGCCCCACTTCTTTTTTTATCAGCATTTGTAGAAGTAGTTCATAGGTTTGACTGCAGTGAGGAATTTTCAGGATAAATTTATTAACTATTTCATATTCAAGGGATTTCTTTTTCTAGTAATCAAGAGGTCAATGTTTTTGGATGTCCTATACACGTAGGAAGCACTGGACAGTTGATGTAGTAATAATTATGGGATATATGTGTATTTATTACACACACACGTACGTGCATGTACAAACCTCTCCAAAATACCTTTGCCACCTCAAGTGTTTCAAGAGCCGACCTGTCCTGGTTTTGGCTGGGATAAAGGCAATTTTCTTCCCTGTTCTTCCCAGCAGGTGGCTCAGTGCTGCTGAATCCAGTGTTTTAGATTCAGAGTGAGAATAATGTTGATAACACACTGATTTTCAGTTGCTGCTGGGCAGTGTTTGCACCAAGCCAAGGCCAGGTTGGATGGGGCCCTGATCTAGTGGGTGGCACGTCCATGGCAGAGGGGTTGAAATTAGGTGATATTTATCAAATACCAACCGAAACCCTTCTATGATTCTGTGATAAAACTACTCACATGAGCAGAACTCGTGTGTGAGGCAAGGAGAAAGGCAGCAAGGACACCAGGAGAGGCATTCAGAGCTGCTAGCTGTGAAATTTCTTCCCAGTCACGTGCCACTCATAGCTGTTAACCTGGCAAAGTCAGCACCTGCAAGGCAGTCCCAAGTGAGAAACAGATTCCTCAGCCGGCATTATCTGCCCTCTCACTGATTGAGGCAGGTTTTGGTTGTCATAAAGCTGGCTGCTCTCCTCCCTGGCTGCAGCACAGCTGCCACAGGTGGCCGAGTGTTTGCCCATGGACATGGTTCTTTCAGATGTCACTTGTGTCTCTTCACGTGAAAGGGATCCAGGTATACGTAAATAAAACCCTCGCATAGATGCCACGTGTTGGTTTCTTCTACTCTTCACAGATCTGATCCCCCTGTCTTCTTCACATATTAAAAAAAAACGTTTGGAAATGGAAGCACAGGCTGACTTCCAAAGGATCTACTTCCTCCTGCTCCACTGTAAATCTTAAAATTCTGTGTGCAGTGTTATGCCAACCAGCAGAATAAATACTGTACACAACGTGACAAAGTTGAGCTAAACATAGTCCCTTGAGAAAAATTCCAAACAGACGTATACATCTCAAATAGCCATTATAAATCAATGCTATTTTCATATATTTCTATGAAAATATTAATATATTTTAATTATTAAACACCAAGTGTTTATTTCTTACATCTTTTCTGACATCAAATTGAATGCTGCCTCCAGTGAGCTGCAGATTTCTCTCTAGGCTGAGATGCTGTGGTGTGGAGAGGAGCCCATTTCATACAAGTGACAATACCTAGCCAAATCCAGAGGCTTTAATTATGGATCCAAGGATAAAAGAAATTAGATTAAGAATCCAACTTTCCTACTAAGCCAGCACTTCAGTCTGCCTCACCCACCCAACAGATTGTGTCAAGAAAAGCTGACCAGGCATCTTCTGACATTTTGTTGAAGACGTCAGATAAAACATTAAAAAATTGTTCATTAAAACATCTGTATTCAGCAGTTTTTGTCAAATCCAATATAGGCCTCATAAAAAGATAGGAAAAAATGAAGTGTAGGGGTAAGATTTTATAATTGATTTGTTTTAGAAAGCCGTCTTGGGTGGTTTGCTATCCCTGTCTGCAATGCCAGTGCCACGGGGCAATGAAGAACTGCTAATGAAATAAATAAGGCGTGGCTGTAACAGGGCTGCTGGAGCAGGAAGGCAGCAGTGAGTGCACAAACACCAGAGTGAATCTCTGCTTTTATCCAGCAAGCAACGACTGAGTTATTACGCTGTGCTGAAATACAAATAACAGTAAGACATATCATAACAGTAACAGTATTTCAAGTTAATTTGGATTCTGCAAAAGAATGCTGATCAACAGATACCCACTGGGGCAACTATCCGAGCTGTTAGCTTGACACTTGAATGACAGCATCAATTCTCAGTCTCTTTTACATGGAGTTATATGGCTTTGTCATATCCTTTCATGTATAAAAGAAATGCAGATTGGTGCAATTGTCTAAATGTTTGAGCATGACTTCATCCTTTGAAGTGACCATGCTCAAATATTTTCAGGTAATAGGAATATTTTGTATTGTTTTTATTATTTTTCTCCATTAACAGACTTTTTGTTAGCTGAACAAATCAGCATTCTCCACTGTAATAATCCAGCTTCGCACATTGTGAAGTTAATGCAAATGGTTCTAAGGGTACAGTAGCCTCTCCCTGCTTTCTTCCTTTTCTGCAGCTCAGGAATGTCTTTTCGAAACCATCTGCTGTTGCTAATGTGGGGTGGGATGTCCTCTAATGGGATCTCCAGGAGATTAATGGCTTCCTGACAGTCTCTGCTGCCAAGCCAAACAAATCCTCTTGTATCCCCCATCAGTCAGAAGTGCCTCAGCTTTCTCTCAGTGCCTGGATCTGCTCATCTTTTGGGATTAATTCAGCCGCATTGCTTAGATCTTAGAAGAAGGGAGCTGAATCCGCTGCCTTGTGCAGACTTTCAGAATATCCTTACACTTTTCTGTGACTCAGATCCTTTCCTGTAAAATGGGAATTTTGCTATTTAAGTGGAGAGTAGGAGCCTAAGGACAATTGAAAGAGAATTCAGAGAATTCAGCTACAGAAACATTAGTGAGAGCCAGAGTGAACTGGGGCATTTTTGACAAGATACAGCACAATAAGGAGATGGGAAATGCATGAGAACTTGCTTTAAGGCCTTCAAAAATTTTTTAAAATGTTTAAAAGTTCATAAAGAAACACTAAAAATGGAGAGTCAGTAGATTCTGACAGTGATTCAGAATTTTCCTCTCCTATGAGAAGCAGCTGAGGGTGGGAGTGAAAGCAGCCAGGAGGCAATTAGGATGTTGCAGATCAAAATTGTCTTTCCGCTGCCCAGTGACAAATGGCCCTGGATTAGAAATGGCCCTTCAGGTAAATTCAGTGCCAGGAGAGGGAGTATTGGATTATCTACAAGGCAACACCACAGCTCTGCTGCAGGCCTGGTGTCTCAAATCTGGTACTTCAAAAACTGAAACATTTCTTTCCTCCTCAGCATTGAAGCAGGTCACCTGTGCCCCGTTTCTGGAGGGTGAGAGATGGAATTACTTTTAAAAATGCCTTACTGAAAGGAAAAAATCCTAGTAGAAGTAATGGGATCTCTCGGGTGGCTCAAGTTCACTGCCCAAAAATTAGTTTGACAACAAATCTCGTTGAAATCAAGAGGGATGTAGTACCTCCATAGCTTTGAGGAGCTTTTGTTGTCTATGAAATTCTGCATGCAAGCTAAATATTTCATTGTTGGTATTTTGTAGTGACATTGAATATAATCCCACCATTATCATATTCAGACTGATTTGCAAAATTAGTCTCTATCCAGTCTTGCAAAATGAAAATGTGATTATTTTTGCTGTTGTTATTTATTTTAATACATAAAAATAGTGGGAAAATTGTGTTAAATAGTATTTGAGAGAACAAAAATAAACGCCTAATCAATATGTTTATTTGACCAACTGTACTGAGATAGTAATGCCTTGCACAACAGAAATCTCTCTGAGGAACAGCAGCTTTTTAAATGTTTTCTTGTGCTGCTGCGATGGGAAATGGATCAGCAATTCCAAAATAACTCCTTTATTTAAGAGTTACTTAGAACAAAGGAATCTGTGGGGAGCTGGATTCACCAAGCCCCGGGAGCCTCTGCAAGCTCCAGTGAGGGAATGGAGATCCGCATGGATTATTTCCTATCCCCCTTAAGAAAGATTAGTATTTGGGAGAAAAATATACAAATGCATGCTCACATATGTAAATGCAAACTTTAACGTGCTTCTAGTTAATCTCAGCAACCCCTAAACAAACTCCAGCTGCCACCAATAGACTCTCACTGTGTTTTAAAGGCTTTGACCGTGCCTTTAAAAAGAAGCAATTTCTGGCAGTCTGTTCCAGCTCAAGCGGAAGTTGCTCAGGGCAACAATGTGTGAGTAAAGGGCGATGTCTGTCCGATCTTTTTCTGTAATAAAGGATGTCAGAGCAGATTATTGCTGTTGTCCCTTCCAGCTCTCACACCTCGGAAATGACACACTTGCCTGACCAGACACTGAGACACGTGCCCATGTTTTTTATTGTTGCTCACTGGGGGCATCAAGTTACTGATGCAGCTCCAGCTGAGCAGTTGCACAAGCAGAGAAGCTGGCAGAGAGTAAGAGTGTAAGTGATGCCCATTCCTGAGGGTTTGGTGCTGATAGAAGGTAACGGCGTCCCACCATGACTTTCTTTGTGCCTTTTTCATCCTGATACAGCTTCTAGGGCAGGGAAAAGATGGCAAAATGTGGTTTGGATCCTAAGTGTTGATGGATAGTCGATGGGGTGTAGAAGAAGAAATCATAAATACCAGGGGTGCCATTATTTTTTAATCCTGGTGAATTGATTTGAATGCATGATTTGAAGGTACACTTATAAACACAAGAGGTCAAGGTTGTTCTAGGGCCAAAATAGCTAAACTCTTGCCTACTTTGGATGTAAAAACAATTTAGGCAGTTTCAAATAGCCTGGACTGTCTTCTGGGCAAAATCTGGTTAGGTACTTGAATGCCACTGCAGCAATGCCACTGGTCCCTGAGGCCATGGGAAACTCACAGCCTAGGTCAGTTTAGAGACTGAGCAGCAGCAGCTTCCCAGCAGTGAGTAGAAATGCGGTGTGTGTTTGTCAGAGCACAGGTTTCCTGGGCTGATCGATCTCCGCTCTGCACGAGCTCCCTGCCAGCACATCCTGAAGTTAAATGGACTGAGCTCACTGGCATTGCAGGAAACGCGGGGGGTGCCAGGTGTCCTGGTGCTATTGACACCGTGTTTTGTCTCATATTCTCTTGGAACGGGGGGAAGTCTCATTCTTTGGGATGTGTCAGCTGGCAACTCTCTCTCGTGTGCTGCCTGGACCATGCCCAGGCACTCAGCAGGGAGCTGGATGGGAGCACTGTCTGCTCCAGCCAGGTCAAGCTGCCAGACGGTGTTGCAAAGGGACGAATCTCCATCTGGACTAATTTAGAGCTGAAAAAAATGTGTGAAGTTTCATGACAAAAAAGACAGCAAGGAGAAAGGGTCTTGCAGGTTATCCCAAACTGTATTTGCATGTGGATTTCCTGTAATTCTGTACACTAAGACAAGGCAAAAGATTGCTCTGTAAGTAGTTGCCAATAAAACAGTAAAGAGGTTAAAAGTAGTTAAAATTTTTTTTTCCTCAAGGGCAAAATTGATTTTGGAGACTCCAAAAACAAGATGGCATTTAATTCAGCCTCAAACCCAGGATATGACCTTTAAGCAGACACATTTTAGAAAGAGTTTTCATTCCTGAACTCCAGACTGCAAAGAGGATGATACAGGAGAAACTGCTAGACATAAATGCAAGACTTCATGCTCCTCCTGAATGCAATTGCCCAAAAATTCTGGTTTATTTTGGTGTTTAAATATTGGATTTTTGGAATCAAGCCTAAAATGTTGATGCTTGATGTCTAGGCATGCTAGTAAAGTCTGATAAAGAATTTTTAAGTCTTAGACTTAGCTTAGCCCTTGATCTTTTTCTGGTGTGGGTCATGAAAAAAAGGGGATTTAAAATAATACTAATGTTTCAACTGATGGAATTTAATTTAGACCCTAGATGTTTTCACAGAACTGATATTGCAGGCTCTCTCCACGTCTGAACATACAAATACAGTTGTAGATTTAGACACAGATATTGCCAAGCTACTGAGGTTGTGATTTCAGGTGAGTGACACATTGGCAGATCTTTAGCATATGAAGGGCAAGACAAATCAGGGTCCCTGTGCTGCAGCCACAGTCCTTTACTGTGTGGTTTTGTGCATCTGTGCAATTGGTTTAACCTCACGCAGATCTGCTGTAGCTGTTTGCATTGCTTTCCATCATCACAGTTTTTTACAGCACTGGAAGGTTTAAACAGTGTCTGTAAAGGAAACCACTGAAAGTTCAAAACACTATATGAGAACTGGCATTTGTTTTCAGAGCTGCTGGATTCAAGGTGGGAATGAGCTGATGTCCCAGAAGGGCTCTATTTGTATATGACATGTATTAAATTCTTCTGGTTAGTTGCTGCATCATCACTGGTATCTCATACCTGCAGAAGAATTTAGTTGCAAGAATTTGGTCTTAAGTCATGTCAAAAGCCTACAAATGTTTGACCATAAACTATATAAGTATTTAATTTTATCTTTTCTTTTAGCAGTATATGTGACTAGTTCTGCATTTCTTTTATTTTTGTTTTCATTTATCTGTTTCTTTTGCTTTTACTCTCTCTCTGCTTTTTATTTAATCAAGGGTGGTTTTCTTCTGCTTTTTGGAAAAATTCAGAAGGCAACAAGCAACCCCGAGCATCACTGGCAGAAATTTTTAACCCCAAATTTCAGATGCTAACAAAACACACCAGCAAAGCAGCATAAGAGGAACCAGGTGAGAAACTGAACGTGACACGAGGTGGCTGTTTTTAAAGCATGGCTACATAAGAGGAAACCTGTTTTGCCCAACTGAAAGCAGTAGCACAGCTATTTCCACGGCGAGGAACAGCAGCTGCAGTAACTGCGTGGCTGAAATGAAAAATTACAAGGGGTGCCCGTTCTCATATTTCAGATAATGACCTGATCACCAGCTGAAGTCAGTCAGAAATCTCCCCCTGTGGTGTATTATTGTCCAATTAGATGTATTATGGGGTTTTACATTCCTTGAAGCATTCTGTGTGGGTCAGATTATGAGGATGCGTTGGATGGGCCATTGCTCTGTCCTCAAATGGCAATTCTGTATTCTTGTGTTTAAGGTAGGCAAATCATGGGTAAAGTTTAATGAGGCAGAAGGAAAGAATTTCTACCCTTGGAAATTGTTTGTTCAGGGTCACATTTTCCTACTTGTCCACCTCCCTCCTGCCTGAAATTCTCAGTGATTGGATTCTGGTAAAGCAAAGTGAGATGCTCTTGTTCTGTTCAGGCAGAGTGGAGGGCAGAGCCACTCAGCTGCAGACCACAAAAAACAATCCCATCTCTTTTGGCAGGGACTACCTTCATTCCAGCAAGGGAGACATCAGAAGAGTGATAAGACTGCTGAATAACTGGATAACACCGAACCTTCACTGTCTTTCATTACTAGATGCAGGAAAGGGATATTTAGATGGCTGAAACAGAAAATGTGAGAGCAAGCCAGTGCAGCACATAAGTGACTGATGAAATGAATAGTCTGACTTCTCTGGAGGAGCAAAACATGAGACTCATGATGTGTCCGAATGACCTGGAAGTGCTCCTTAGTGTTTACAAAGCTTTTTTTGACTTAGTCGTGTCAAGATTTTCAGACTTGGAGAGCCAAATTAGCTTCAGCGAAGATGAGGAGCCTGTGTGGATGCCATGTATTACTGTACACTGCTGTTACTTCTGTGACTCATCTGGGGACATGCTGGGCACCTACTGGAAAAGAAGGGCTTGCCTTGGATAGTCCTGTTCTCATCAGTCCGTCACATCCCCACTAACAAAGGGAAGGCTCACTCTTTAATAATGGCTGATTTGGTCTATTATAAAATGAATTATTTATTTATATACACAAAACTAACAGACATAAGACTTACAGCAGACTATTACTACACAGGGATAAGACAAAAAGGGGTACTAGTGTTACACACGGAGTTAAGGGTACCATAAATTTACAGCTCGCCAAGAAATAGTATAACTTACGATCCAATATGGAACACCATGCAATCTTGGTGGAGTACACACTGAAAAATTCTCTCTCTCAATTCCCGGAAAAGTAGGCCTGAAGTTGTGTCCAAGCTCCAGGGAGAAATCTTCTCACACGTTCTCAAGGAGTGTGTAAGACACTTCTGCCTCTGTGATAAACTGTAGTACTTTTATAGTGTAAGAACAGGCCTTTTGGTTACCTGTGTTTGTTTATCTCTTCTCAAATCTGTTAAACTGGCAGACTTTTTGATGCCAGGAGACGATACCCGCTGGGCCTTGCCCGCGTGGGTTATCTCTCCTATCTGCACCGGCCATCTGTGCTGGGAGAGGGGTGATATGCCCTACCACACTCACTTCAGGAGGGGAAGTCAAGCTGGTGTTTTCACAGTTGTCCAGAGCTTGCTCAGCCTGTCATCCAAACCCCTGTGAGCCAGCTCTGGGACCGCTCCATAGTCAGTGTGACCTAGAGCTCAAGGGGATAAACAGGAGGTGCAGAGGGGCACTTATATCTGACACTGCACCTGCAACACAGAGTGCCCTGATTTTCACCACGGCTTCTTTGTTATATCTCCATGGGTCCCGGACAGGTGGGGATCTCGTCATCTCAGCCCCAGCTCAGGTGAATGGGGTCATGCACCCTCCCCTTTCCTGCAGCCAGAAACACTGCTCGTCGTCCACAGCCACACTCAGAGGCGTAAAAATCCTGCTGCAAGTGTGATAGAATGTGTCCCCTGAGACTAAATCAGTGCAGGAAATGTGTTGCTGAAGGGGAAAGTGAGAGGAAAAGGTAACCTCAGTGCTGGTTTCTGATACAGCTTTTATCATGGCAGTGAAGTCCACTTGGAAAGACCAAACCAGCTGGGGAGCTGGAAAATGGTGACAGCAGAGGACACTTCCCTAAACCCCAACCCTCTCTGAAACCTCGCTGACCGCTTGTAGGAAAAGTTCAGCATCACTGCAATTCTTGGCACTCTCATGAGAATTATTCATGGCATGGAAAATTCCAGTAACCTCTCCCTGCAGTTCCAGTAACACCACTCTGCTGTAGGGTAGCTGGGCTCCGAGGTTATTCTGTGGCAACCAGAATTTTCCAGGTGCAAGCTAAAGCTGAGCATCTCCCTACCTACTTGGTGGTGTTAAGGTAGGTGAAAATAAAAAGGATTGGTTTGAAATTGAAAATTGCACTGAGGATTTTAGACTTCCGAAGATCATTTTTCTGGCATTTAGTTTGAAATGATCTTGAAAAATTACTTTTAAAAAAGGCAACAAGAACAGATGATACAGGTTTTGTTCCACAGCAAATTTGAGTCCATTCTGAGGGACTGTGTCATGATCACCTCTGGAAGTGACGGAGAGATCGATATTAGTTTTTATAAGCTTTGTAAATTTTTCTTTAATAAGCTTTTATAAGTTTTATATTGTTTATTAATATACCTAAGTCCTCTATTTAAATCAGGGAGCAGAACTTAATGGATGGTTGAGAGAGAATTGCAACTCCACCAAAAAAGATTATTTTGAAGGCTGTAGAAGAAATTTCCTTTAGTTTTGTGAGTAAGAAACACAGAACTGAAAAAAATCTATAAATCTTTTACAATACCTACTGCAAGGAGGCTATCAGTTCAAAACAAATCCAGTTCTGTTCCTCATTCAATAATTGTTCCTGAGTGCCATCTTCTGTATACTTAAATGCTAAGTATATATTTATAGTACACTGATATATTTAGCTGGTTTTATTACGATTGTTGAAATTGTTTACGCCATTCAGCAATGCTTTATTTCAGTGTCATTATCACACTGCAAGTGGGCAATATGATATAATTCTGATCCTACATAATCCATAAGTTTTTTAACACAATTTTTGTCTCTAGGAAAAACTAGCTTATCCTCAACAAAAAATGTCACCACTATGCAGAGAGGTAGAAACATTTGGAGCAAAAGAAATGTAGAAATTCAGATTCGTTGATGGTAGGAAAAGGTCATTCTGTTGATTTTCATCAGGGAAGAGAAGAACCTCAAAGAGTGAAGACTGGATTGTTAAATTACTCCTGAGAATCATCAGCAGCTTTGTTTGGTTCTTTCCAGAAGTGCTCATTTCACTCTGTTACAGCATAGCCCCAGAGAGATGCATCAGGTGGTTCAGAAAAAAGACAGAAATCTTCTCTCTAAAAATGTTTGTAATCCATAATTACGTATCATTTATGGGAAGCAGGAGCATTTTGCAGATCCTTTTTCTGAGTTTCTTCAGTGGGAAAAGCTGCTGAAATGCCTCTATATCGGTCTGCACGAGAAGAAATAAAAGCCAATGGAATCATGTCTCTCTCTTCTGAGCCCATCACCGGCCAGATCTGGAGACTGGCCCAAGTTTAGGCACCAGGAATAAAACTCATTGCACCTAAAAGTGTACAGTGTGGACTTGCACCTGGCACAGTGTTAGTTTGGGCTACTGGTTGCTACAGAAGCAGTAGCTTTGTAATTTTTTAGCAGTGGTTGGATCTTCTCACAGCTCTCTGGTCTCTTTTTTTCTCTGTATGGGACCTGGTTCTTGACACATCTGCACCAAACTGAGCTGTCACATCACTGCAGAGCACAGCAGACTGTCAGGACTGCAGCTGCACTGCATCTCATAGCAGACAAAACTATTTTTGGGGGAATGGCTTAGTTTTCCGTTGCCCCAGGTCACTGATTTGGTCCAACCCGGGGCTGTATGACATTGAGGCTGAGTGCAAGGGGGCAACTGAGACACGAAGGAAGGAGACTGGAACATTTCTTTTTAGCAGCACCCTGAGGTTGTATCTCATCGGGACTGCAGCCCACTGGGTCAGCTGGAGACGTCTACATACTTCTCAAATAAATTAAGGTCAACCAGCTCTGCCTCTCTGGATTAGGGGATTCAACATCCATTTGCTGGACTAAGCACCTTAATTTGAGCTCCACCTGGAGGCTGCACTAAATCTGCAGGAAGCCATTCCATCTTGTGAATAAATTGATAGTCTAGTGACTAAAGAACTGGCCTAATTACTGCAAACTTGGAAGTCCACCCTGCCTTTATTGTTCTATCTCTTTAAGTTTTCCTCCTGAGAACGAGTTCTGTCTACCAGTACAGACTTTAGGATAATATAGTTTTGTGCTGGTCATTCCATTATTTTCTTTTTACCTTTCAGCTAAAAGAAAGATGGAAAAATGAGCATTTAAAAAAAAATTAGTCAACAGTGCTGGAAACATTTGTAATTTTATATAGATCTCTGCATAGGTATGCAAATCTGCTGAAGACATTGTCTGGATCGTTTCCATTCAGCTAGAATTGCTGCATATCAACTTAAAGCTCAAGGTAAATTAATAGAAACTCGGTAGTTTTCTGTCTTAGCAAATAGTGACTTGAATTTACCTATCCGTGCACTTTTATCCCACCAATTTGTCAGTGACTCCTTTTGAATTACTCAAACAGCATGGATCTAGAGGAATTTTTTTAAAAAAGAGAGAGACATAGAAAAAGAGTCTCATAGGTATTTTTATTTAATGAAATTAAATATTCTTCTCCACTTTATTTAATTTTTCTGCATTCTTTGTTTCATAGCTCCAAGAGCATATTACAAAGATGAACAGATGTCCTGGTAGATTTTTTTTCATAGAAGAGTAAAAAGTCTAGGATACAAATGGGACATGTTAGTCTTTGTATTAACCTAGGCAGTTCAATATCATCTGGAATTTGTCCATTCAGTTCAGCTTCTCCGGCCAGAGGAGTTTGTGGATTGATTATACAAATCCTCTGGCTTGAAAAATACAGCTGCTATACCCAGAGGTTCTTCTTTGATTAATTTATTAAGGTTTGAAACTGTGCCTCGCAGAAGCCTCCTAAATAGTGCTGGTTTGAGAGACAGGTCTGGGGAATGCTAAAGAAAAGTCATTAAAGGCACTTTTCAAAGAACTGTAGTTGTGGTTTTAGGAGGGGGGCTCTCAGTGACGCCAACTTGCAGCTATGAGTGGGAAAAATTAAAGAGCTTTCAGAGAGTGTTGTAATTTTGTTTTTTCAAGCTCTTGTCCCATATCTTTAGTTTCATTAATCATTAGTTATCCACTGTCTTATCAAAACAGACCAAGTTGTTGTGATTTGTCTCCTGTTGCCCTTTTCCATCAATTAAAACATAAAATGCAGCCCCTCTGCTCAATGATGGAGAAATAGAGAAACACCCAAGCTGCAGTGGCACCAGGGCTCATGTTTTCTAACTTTCCTTTTCCTTCTCAGAAACGAGTTATTCCAACATGACATTTTGTTTTCCGTCAGTAAATTAAACTGCACCTGCAAATCCTATTTGTTTTGCCTTGTAAGTTTCCCAGATTTTATGTGGCTCTTCACTCAGCTGTTTGTAAGGTAAGCATGAGCAATAACCATTATATCCCCCGAAGGAGAGCACTGGATATTATTTGCTTGTGGAAGTGTCTTCACCCTATGCGGCAAATTCCAAAGGACTAAAAGAAGCTGTGTAGTGGCAGTTGGGGATGGCCTGAATCTGGAGACCGAGGAAAGGTGTGTTTTTACAGCTGATACCTCCACAGAAGTGTGGCAAAAAGACCTTTGCACTGGTCTTTCAGTACCCGCTGCTTTTGTGCATTACAGCAAAGCCCTGTGAAAAAGTAACAGCTTCATTCTAAATTTGCTGTAGCTACACGACCACGCAACAGCCCCAGCTGAGAAATCATGGATATCCTCATGGATTCACAGAGATGCTGCTTGGAAGAGACCTCCAGAGGTCACTCAGTCCAGCCTCCTGCTCGGAGCAGGACCAGCACCATCAGCAGATCAGGTCAGCCTCGGCTTTGTCTGACTCAGCCCAGAAATCTCCAAAAGTGGAGGTCGACAGCTTCTCTGAGGAACCTGTTCTGTGCCAAAACACCCGTTTGGTAGGAAGGGATTGTTCAGTGTCCAGGCTGAACCTCCCAAGATTCGGCCTGGGGCCATTGCCAGTGTGAGTAACAGGAAAAAATTTGTTAATTTTTAATTTGCAACTATCCTTCCAGTAGCTCAGGCTGAGTTCAGATCACCTCCTTGGTATCCCCTTCACCAGAGGGCAGGGCCCAGCTCCCTCATCTCTCCAGGTAGGTCACAAACCCAAGCTCCCTCACCAGCTGCTCAAGCCTCTCCCTCCTCATCCCTTTTGAACTGATGAGCTGAAACCAGACCCGTATTTCAGGTGCAGCTTCACTGGCACTAATAAGGATAAAAAATACCCCTGATCTGATCCTCCACTCCTCTTTGGGAAGATGAGGGTGCAGTTTGCCTTATTTACCCAGAGAGCACCCTGCAAAAGTGGCTGCCGAGAGTACTTCGACATGGAAGCTTCAATCTAAAATTCTGCGTAAGCCAGAATTCCTTTTTTCCTACAAATCTTTGTGACACTTCACCTGTACAACCTTGCCAAGGTAAGGTTTACTGTGCACTTGCAAAAAAAATGATTTGCAGACTTGCTGCTTGCCTGGTATATGCAATATTTATTTATTAGTGTTTTGATTTATAAGACTTATATAAGAAAGTACATTTTCCAAGCTCTAGGAGGTTCTGCTGTAAATTAGAAATACAGTCACATAAAAATAGACAAGTTATTGCTCCTCCCAGAAAAGTAAAAAAAAAAGAGACACCCAAAATTGCATGAAACTTTGATTACTGTGTCTCAGTTTATATAAAATACACTTGGGATGTTCAGTATCTCCCACAATTATGCAGAAATAGATAAGATATTCCCCAAGTTTTTCAGACTACTGCGAAATTGAGGTTGTAGTGGGTCACGAGAAAAGTGCAAATTTTAATGATGTGTGGCTTTTATGGAATGCCTTGCCTAGGAGGGGGCTAAGGTTTGGCTGGTCTTGCTGAACCCAGGGGTGGCAGTGAGGGACAGGGACAGGGAACAGGTCCAAAACCACCTTTGTATTTCTGACTGACACCTCCAGCTCCTGGTAGGGGTGCAGATCTTGTTAATCAGCGTTTGGTTGGGTTGTTGGCTTTAAAGGTTGAACTCTGGCTTCTCCAGAGAGAGGCATAAACTGTAGCTGCTGTGGCCTGAAAGCCATGGGCTCATAGCACAGGTTCCTGCAGCCACTTCCAAAGTCCTGTACAGGAATCTGGGAACTCGGGATGGATGTTAAGAGAAAAGGGAGCGTTGACAACACTCAGCTGAAGTGTAAGGAAGCTGCTTTTTCACATGATCTGTGATTAAGCTGTGAAAATCGCTGTCACAAAGTGACATGCACAATAACAGTGCCCATGATTCTAGAGATGCTGGGACAATTTAGTGGAAGGAAGACACTTAAGGGATATTTTTATAATAAAAAATGCAATTTCCTTAACAATTATAAAGAAAAACACGCGTTGCTCAAGGTGTCTCTACAGAGAGGCCTGCTGGAGGATAAGAGGGGTTTGGACAAATAGTCTTGGTCACACACCCAGTAATTAGTTTTTCTCTTGGAATTTGCCACGGGTCACTGATGGAAAGAGGCTTTTGGGATGTGCAGACCTTGCTCTGATCCAGTGTTTTTCGTGTGTACCATCTCTGGTTCTTCCTCTGGAGTTGTAGAATCACAACATGGTTTGGGTTGGAAGGCACCTTAAAGATCACCCAGATCCAACCCCATGTCATGGACGGGGACACTTTCCACTATCCCAGGTTGCTCAGAGTCCAGGCAAAGCAAAAAGCTCCTCTCGGTTGGGGAATACCCTGTGAAGGAACTTCCAGATCCTGGGCACCAAAAGCTGAAAGGATGAAAAGCCACGTAAAGCAAATGTCCCTGAATGTCTGCTTGTGCACTGAATGCTGTTACTCTCATCTGGTCTCACCACATGGCAACACCAGAGACACCAGCACTGGTTTTAAAATTCTGGCTTTTTAAAGCAGTCAGCTCCTCAACATGACAGCTGACTTTTAACACTCAGCAGCTCAAGTATGGTGCTTCTCTACGCAATTTATTAAGACTTAAAAAAAAAAATTCTGATTGATTTTAAAGTGCTCATAGCCAGAAATATATCAAAAAAAGGGAGAAACTCAGAATAGGCAATGCAAAAGTTTTACTTTGGAGTTTTATAAATTCTAGTGCCTCAAATGTCATTCAGTCCATTCTGGAAGAAAGAAGCTTTTAAATTTTCTCTCTGACAAACTGGTTTTTAATTCTCAAATGTTCAGCATACAGGGCTCTTCAAAACAAGTTCTAGGTACTTTATTTTTCAGTAGGAGAGATTTCCCTCTTTCACTTCTTGTTGTTTAAGGAGAAATCAATAATTCTGCTTGTTAAAACATTTTAAGAAGAAAAACCTGAGGCAGAGAATGAACTTGGAAAAATTTAGAAAGGTGAAAGTTTCAGAAAGATCTTGGTGACACCAGTTTAGAGATTATTATTAGAAACCTTCGTGAATCCTTAATGATTGCACATCACAACCTATAACCTCAGTAGGATGAACACATCCTCTAGAGTTCAGAGACGTTCAAGTAACATCTTGCTTGAAATGTCTTAGCAAATTATAAGCAAATAAAGACATGTTAGGAACAAAAAGAAGTGTCATTCAGCTTTTGTCATACTGGTCTTGGTAAATCCTACCAGTTAAATAATTTAAAAAATAAAAAAACAAACAAACAAAAAAAACCCTAGAAATTGAAAGAAGAACAGAATTTTGAGAAATTACCAAAAATTGAAAGTGTGTGCATACATACATATATATGTATGCACACACCCTCTTTATGTTTTCTTTGTTTTCTTTGTAGTTCATTAAATATAATATAAATATCATTTATATAAGAGACGAGAAAGAGGTGATCTATTCACAGTCTATCACTGGTTCTATCAGGCAAAGTGATTTTTTTATCTAGCAAAAACACCCAGCACATAAAACAGAATAAACCAATCATTACATCAAGTGACTGGAAGCAAAAGCTAAACAGGTACATATTAAAAATACGGGCAAAAGTTAAATGGAGGAGATAATTCGCCAGGGAAACTCTTTGCCTTCGAGTATGGTGATTTTTAATGTGAGACTAGGATGATTTTCTAGAAGGGATATGTTGGGGTTTTTAGATAAGACAAGGAAAAGTCTAGAAAACGGATCTGTCGAGATGAGTGGTGCCCTGGGTGAGTATCCAGTGGTAGCTCCTGAGGGCTTGCACACCTTTATCTCAGTGGCTCTGAGCCAAGACCAGCACCAAGTGAGGTGGTGACAAGACTGCTGGGTATAAGCAGAGCTCTGTGAAGGCTTGACAGAAAAACAAAGCCAAGAATAAATCCCCAGGAAAGTGATGGTTTTAATTATCACTCAAGACACAAAGATAAAAGCTCATGATATTAAACGCCGCTTGGTTAGGAGTGATACAACACACCAGGAGTGTGAGGATGACCCTCTCACACAATTTGGTGTGAGAACCTCTGACCTTGAGAGTCTCCAGGGCGAACACTTGGGGCTAGATGGTGTGATCAAAATGCATCAGCAGGGAGGGGGATGTGTAATAATTGCATGATGGCAATCAAATGATGAACAAAGCCAAGCTGTAAGATCAGGTTTATTGTATATGAGGGAAATATTACTTCCTGCAGAGGACTCTGGGGTGCGGGAAGGTGGAGGCTCATGTGGCTGATCACCAGCAGAGCAGTTTCACCTCCTGCTTTCTGTGCTTCCAAAGACATAAGCACTTGAGTAGGACTGTCCAGGGATTTTTGTGACCGCTGGGGATAGGGAACCTTAAAGAAGCTGTCAGCATGGGTTTGTTCAGGACTACAGGATCACAGGGCAGTGCAGGCAAATTGGATTGGGGAATAAATTCCTGGGAGAGCTCCATCGGACTCACAGATCTATTAATTTGTGACACAGCTGTGACAACTTTCTTTGTTAGTTGTCCTGAACTCTCAGTTCATGGAGACAGGAGAGAAGTAACACTAGATGAAATCTGTCCAGGACAGAAATAGAGTCATAATAGTAATGATAATAAAATACTAATTACACCTGGAGCAGCATTTTAATAATGATAATTCAGATTATGTTAATGTACCACTCTCTTTAAACATGCTAACTACCTGTTCAAATTGGAGAAGGTCAATGCAGTGTGTGGCTGGCTCTCATCAATTTTTTTCTTATACACTGGAATTCACAGTCTTGGCTGACGTCCATTTTCCTTTTTCAATCAGCAGTTTACATTTTAAATTCATTCATTAGGTAATAAAAAAAATCTTTAATTAAAAAAGTAATTTATTCTTGATGACTCCAGGTCCTAGAAACTGACAAAAAGTATTGCTTTTACCAATTTATTAGAGTCTGAGTGATGTGGTATCTCCCTGGAATGCTGAAGACAATCATCGTTATCAGCTTTGTTTACCCAGCACACACAGAGGATTTTTGGCTAGGTGGAGATGCTGGTGCCCTTTATTGCTTAAACACTGGCTACAAGACCTGCATGGTGACTGTAAGCAGTGCCCTTGAGTTTGATATCCATTTGATTAAGAAACATTTCATCTCTGATGAGAAATGGCCAGAGCAAGAGCTAATATTTCCAAGTGCTTCTTTTGGTGCATTTAGCAGAGTTTCAGTGGTGTTTGACAGAAGCTGAGGGAAGGAGAGAAAAGAAAGGTGTTTGGGCTACATGGGCAGCTCTTTGCCACATCTAAAGAAATAAAGAATTGCTGTGAAAGAAAGAGTGTAGGTACTGGCTGGTTTTTTTATACAGCATGGTCTTGTCTTTTTCTATGTCCAGGGTGAATTTCTTTGTGTTGAGTGAATAATGCATAGCAGGGTGGGGAGGAGATGGGGAAGGGAAAGGAGGAAATAAATTCAGACACTGAACTGGCCTGCCTTGGAAGGAAGTTAAGGTCTGAATATCTGATACTTGCTCTGTAAGTACACAAGAGCCCCTTCCTTAGTGCTTTGTGTAATGGCACAATCAAGCCAAATTTCATATACTTGCAGATATTCTTCTCTGGAAATGGGGAAAATTAAAATTTTTGATGGTAGGTGTTGACTTTAAATTTCCATTCACCGTTTTTAAGCACGACTTGTCTATTTTCAGGTTCAGAGAAAGTATTCCAGTGTCACTCACAGAAGTTCAACATTTATAGAAAATCAGTCTGAATGTAAATCACATCACGAGTGAATACCTAGGAAACATCAGCTCATGATGAATGCAAAATATCAGAGATTAGCTCTAGAACTGCTGATCTGAATTCAGAAGTAAAACGTTGTAAATAACCATTACAACTGTCATGCATTTAGCAAAGCTTCAATATTATCTATTTCATGAATTGGGCCTTGTCAGCATTTAGGAGAAAATGAGGTAGACAAAAAGAGAAAGAGAGGGAGCAAGTGCAACACTTATTTGCCAGGAATTTTCTTTCATTGGCAGAAGACTGTGAAGTATAAATGAAGGTTTGTTCATGTCTAGTGATAATTTGTGATGCCATAAAATCAAGTTCATCGCCTGGCATGTTTTGAAGATCAAGATTTGGCACTTTCTGTCCAGTTTGTTCCATTTTAAATATTCAAACAAGTTGTGGGACTGGTGTGTTTCATGTAACATAAGTTGGAAAGCTAGAAACATGCTAACAAAATGTTCTACACAATTACCCGGTTGTTGTGGGAGCTGCTTTCTGAACTTAAAGTGACCTTTTCACTGCAAAAGTTTCCACGTTATCAAATAGTCCCACTCTGAGGGAATATCTTGGGACCTCTCTCAGCAGAGAGCTTCCCAAGGAAAGGGTTTTTCTGGCACAGTCCTTTGTATCAAATTAATCTGACTCTGAAGACTTGATCAAAACTGGATAAGCACTAAGTGGAGAAGAGAGTATTTTCTAATGTATTTTAACTCTATATTCATTGGGTTTAGCATCTTTCTTGAAATCAGATTTACATGCAAAAGAACTGCATTCCCTCAGTATATAGGAAACTGAGACGTAAATAATATGCAGCTTCATTTTCAGTAAACCTGACCCAAAAGCTTTCAGTTCATAAAAGGAACAATTATTCCAGCTAAAAACTAGAAATGGAAGCTGCTGTCCCTCATACAGGGCACCTCTGATCTTCTGATCTTCTGTACCATCTCTTGTACTCTCATCTCACGATGTCTCTCAGAGCTCCTTAGGACACAGATGCCACTGTCCCTCTGCCAGCTGGCCCTGGCACCTCAATCCACCATTAATTTTTTATAAAGGACATTTTTCCTAGCCTTCCCCCACCTTCTCTCCCCTTTTACATATTTCAAAACTTCGGGATAGATAGCTGATTTTTCAGCATAAGCGCATGCTCTCTGGTTTTCATGGTTGTGTTACCAAGGATAACATGATCTGTTTTACTGAAGGTGATAATAACTCTTTTTATTTTTTATTTTCTGGACGAAAATAATGTTTTGCTTTCTAGTCAAGACCTGATCAAATGATAGTGCAACTTCAAGTTGCTATGGAAACCAGACTACAAAGACAAAGATGCAATATTTATCTAATATCTTCCTTACAAAAGCATATTTTTGCTCTGTACGCGTTCTCTGAAAATGGTATCTTAAGCAGGTAACATCAGTTCATAAACTGAATCGAATACTAACTGTAGCAAAATACATATGGAACAACAGAAGTGTTTTATTGCAATAATCCCTTAAGACTTCACATGGTCATCAGATAGTAAAATTTAAAATATAAGTGGCTAGGAAAGCAGTTGCCCACTTTCTTCTCTGCCAGTATTCATCATCCATTTTACAAAGAGCTTTATGGAATATTGACTCAAAGGAACCTGCAAAGCTTTTTGCAGTCACACCTTTTGAGGTGTAATACATTTTTATTTGCCCTACAAACAACAGAAATGACCATGAAAAAAACCTCAAAAACACCAAAGTCCAAACAAAATCAGCCACTGGATGTTAAATCTCTTTTCTGTTACTCAACTAAACAAAAACTTTCAAGGTAGTTGTAGAAAGTAGCATTTAGGAAAATTCTCTTGGGCATTTCCAGTTTGTTTAAGAGCAAAACTTCCCAGGTGAACTTGCTGGCTGGGGCAAGGGGTTGCAGCTCAGCAGCTCTGCATCTCCTCAGGGCTTTTTACCAACTGAGAGACTACATTTGAAGACAGTTTACAGAAAAATGATGAATACAAAGGTTCATCAGACAACAAGGAAATTGGTGTCATCATGAATTAGTTCAATGCAGCGATTTGCAAACATCATTTGGACTGGACAAGTGGACTTCCTCTTTCTTCATGTCAAACATGGCAGAAAGCTGATTATACTTAGAGTTGCATCTGTCTGCCTTTGTCCAGTTAAATTATGTTAAAGGGTTTTTGGTTTTTTTTAAGTGTGCAATACAGTTAAAGCTTGTTGGTAGGAAAAGGTGACAAGAGAGGACCCCCTCAGCAGAGGGATAGCTCAAAAAAACCACAAGTTGCTGTTCTTGTTTGAATTTTAAGCTTCATTTACTTGAGCCTGGTTTCATGGAGCTGAACAATAGGAATATTTTGTCACATATTCCTGAAATCCCCCACCTAAATTTTGCTGTCTGCTGGCTGAGTGTTTAGACTATTCCAGTCATCAAGCACTCGTTAACTGAGACAAACATCAGCAGAGACTGGTCAATCACATCGCCAAAATAATGCCCAAGACAGGTGAGATGAATCATGTCCTGAATAGCTAGCTCTCTGTTAAATGCAGAGGGAACCCAGGCAAGAAGCAAAACGAGGTGCTAGGCACACAAATTTGCTGAGATGAACCTCAGTTCTGGGAGGAGACAAATCCTGGCTAATCCCACACAAATGGAGAGAACAGCATCCCTGAGACTGTGGCGTGTGCAGGGAACTTGTGCTTTCACAGCAGCTGGATCCCAAAGCAGATGCACCTGAGCACAGCGGTGGAGGCTCTGGTGTGGGAAACCAAGGGGTTAAAACTTCCAAAGGCAGTAATGGATTTGATTTACAGCCTTGGAAAGAACTTGGGTTAATGTGACGACAAAGATATGTAAACCCTAAGCAAGAGAATCACAAACCTATGTTTTTATAGTTATAAATAAGAAAATGTATTGGGTGATATAGGGGAGGGTTTTAAGTATACTAATGTGATTTCATAGTTTAAGCTAAGAATTTAGATGTTATAATAGAAGTATATCTGTGTATGTGAGCTGGTCAGTAATTGGTTGAAAATAGACGCATTGCAGTAAAAAGTACCAAAGGTAATAGGTTATTAAGTCAGAACAAAGTTTTATGTTAATTGCTTATTGGACCAAAAAGTTATAAATTGCCGTGTAACCCTGAAACTTGTGACTATCTTTCGTTATGGCAAATTGTTGCTAAACCTCACGGCCTCTGAGACTGATGCCTTGTTTGTTATTTATAGTAATAAATCGTGAAAAACCGTGATAGTCCCATCTCTTAATAAGAGCTCCGACCAAAAGAAGTACAGAAGCCGACAAGTGGTACCCCGCGCTAACACTCTGGGGTGCTTCAGGAAAGGGGGCACAAAAGTTACAATCAGCTAGAGGTGAGAGGGCATTCAGGGAGAGGCTGCTCCTGATTGCTGTGCTTGGACACAGCTCCGAAGAGGATTTGCTGTCTCACGGGCCTGCTGTGCCAGGCTGAACGCGGAGCAGGGGCAGACACAGTTCCTCGTTTAAACCAGCAGGGTGCCTTTCCACAGCGGTGTGCTCTGCAGGGTAGGTGTGCTCTGCGGCACTCCAGGCTTTAATATTCTTCAAGGAAACAGGATCATCAGACTTCCCTGCAGAGAAGCAATCAAGCATACAACCGTCAGGTTGGGACCAAGAAGGAGAATATGTAAGATCTGCAGCTATGTCACTGGTTGAATCTGGCAGTACACCTCTTATCTATCCCACAGGAGGTAAAACAGCGATGTTTTGTTGTGGTGTGAGGATAAAAAAAAGTATTTCAGAGCTGGGATTTGTTTTTAGGCTATCAGAAAATCTACTCAGCTTTGCAGTGTGGTGGAGCTTGAATCCTTGTTTACTTCCTTCCCTTCTTAAACTTAGTGGCACTGAGCCTCTGCACAGGGTAGCATCTCTGGTGTGACACAAGTGTCCCACCATATCTCTGCTGACGGATTTCCATTCCACCAAAATTAGATTTCTGCTTCTTCTCCCCATCACAACTCTGTGTTTGTCTTTTTTTTTTACTTCTCACAGCTTTTGTCTCCTAACCTCAATCTGCATTTTCCTTTTTAATGTTTCATTTTCCTCCTCTTAATGGACAGCTTTTGTGTCTGTCAGATGCCTTTGAGGGAGATAAGAGATGAGGCTCTTTATTGTGAGCACTGAATCCAGCAAAAAGTAAATTACCAAAAAATGACAGATTCACCAGCATATTTAAGATGAAGTGTGAACAATTATCGAGGCCCTTGCAATTAATTTCTTCATTTCTCCACCTGCAGCTTGTTAGAAATGCACCTGATTCTGGCGTTAGGGGATGTGGATTCCTATTAGAGGTTGTCATGCACTTGTGTAGGCACACGAATTTTTCATGCAGATGCTCTTATGGTTGGGTGGTTACTTCAGCAGAAATATTTGCTTCGTCACTAATATATTAAATAGGCTGCAGACACTAGCAAAATATGGCTTGAGAAAGGAAGAAAAGCTGGTGCAAGGTGAAGCCTGTCACATCTAAATGACAGCCATGTAATAATTACTGCCATGTAATAATGCAGCTTTACCTTCTCTTTGTCTGTTATTTCCCAAATAAAAAAATGATGAAGTGCTGCAGCTACCAAACCCTGTGTTAACCTATTATATTCTCGTGTTAGAAAATTTCTACCAGATAAATAAGGAATCCATTTGTTTCTTTATTTCCTGATAAAAATCAAGATGGTTTGATCCATGATTGAAGGTCAGGATTGACACTGCACTTCCAGAGAGCACAGACATTGATTGCTGGAGGAGGTTTTTTGCAAACAAACCTTAATAGATCAAGTCAATATCTACTTCAACCTTTTCACACACTGATGTTGTTTTTGTCAGTTAGAGTTGAAAAGAGGCTCCTTTCTATCTGGTTATAAAGAAATGTTGTTGGGTGGGGATTTTTTCTGTCTTTACAAAACAAGTGCAGAAATTTTAGGCGGCATTGCCATGGTTGTTCTAGTTTGTTCACTTTTGGAAAAATCCTTAAATTTCTCCTATTTACCTAATTTTGGAGAGCCACATACCTAAACTGTCTGCTTTAGACTCACCATGTGGACAACAGAGAAATCCAGGCAGAACCAGGGCATGGCTCAGCCCAAATCAGATTCTTTACAACTACCTGCCTCCACTGACAGCACAAAGAGCAGGAGTTCTGCAGCTCCTCGGTGGAGCAAGAGGTCTCTCAGTTGTAAAGATTGGCGTCTCTAAAGTAAAGATCAGATCTGCTGTCAAGAAAGTATCTGTTAACTGGAAGCTGAAGCCCTCATCTGGGACTCACAGAACTGTGATATTGAGGTGGAAATTCCATAGAGCAGACTTAGTTCTAAAGACAGTGCCTGACATGGAGGATGTGGGTGAGTCTCAAGAATCTTATTTTAAAGCTGATTTCACTCTAACCTCAACATCACAACTGCAACTCACTTAGGTATGGGCTACAATTTTTCCCCTCCCAGTTTTCATATTTCTCAGAAGACTGGCTGTCCTTTTAATCTAAAAGAAACTTTATTACCTTTTAATTAAAATAAGGCTCTGGTTATATTTGAAGAGGAAGTTAGGTGTATTTTATCTGGATACACAGTAATACAAAAAAGCATGACAGCTTAAAGGACTTCTGTTAACGGCCCATGTGTCAAACACATTCTAGTTTTGTGCTGACGGATTTCAGCCTCATCACCTCCTCACGGTGCACGTGAGAGTAGCTGGAACACAAACACACTTTTGTATGGCTGTACTTAGATCAAGATACAAGCTGGATGATCTGGTTTGGTTCCACAATTAACTCCTGGCACTGGACCCCAAACTCGGCTGTCCCAGGCAGATGCAGTTAAAACTTGGCTTTTGTCATCTCTCAGCACCAGTAGTGATGGATTTAACAGATGGCATCACAGGGCTGTGCTCCTCCTCCTCACCTGCTCTGTGGCAGGGAAGGAGCTGCAGTGCATTATTATCACCATGTTTTCATCCAAACACTGATATTTGAACTGGGAAACACACATTGCTGGGCAATGGGTACAGATCTGATGCTGGGATTGTTTCATGGTGATTGGTCTGAGCGTGGTGATCACTGAACTCCTCAGAAGGCCATGAGTTGTGTTCACCCCTCCTGAGCATTTCACAGATTTTTCAGCAAGAGCTCCATTTGATTAGATGTTTCTTCAAGATCACTGTTCTTCAAAA
This sequence comes from Rhagologus leucostigma, assembly GCA_013397725.1. Classification (NCBI taxonomy): domain Eukaryota; kingdom Metazoa; phylum Chordata; class Aves; order Passeriformes; genus Rhagologus; species Rhagologus leucostigma. The sequence continues at coordinate 167,664 of VZTD01005357.1, forward strand.
GGATTTCCATGGGCATGTCTAGACTCCCAAACAAAACATTTCCATTCACTGTTGGACAGCAAAAATAAGTGGCAATAGACTAAGAAGTCATCAATGAACAGCAAAAGAAAACATGTAAAACCTCTTAATGCAACAGATGAAAAACTGTACAAGTTAATCATCCCAGTTATTAAACAAATATTTATAAACAACCCACATTTTAAAGACTCAGGATCAGTTCAGAAAGGGGTCAAATAAAAGGAAACAATTCAAACATAAATGACATTCAAAATAAATGTTTTGACTACTGAAGTCAATGCAGAATTGATTAAACAGCTCAGTGTGTAGGGGTTGCAGCTTACTAGGTCTAGCTTCTGAGAAAATAAGATGTTTCTCATGTTACTAAACCTTCTGTTGCTTCATTTTTACCCTGGTATGATGAAGCAGACTTATTTCTTATTTACAATGGGGTACTAAAACAAGACCGTGCCTGGAGCTGATGCTGCACAAACGTGCTATGCCCTGGAAGTCTCTATTTAAAATGTGGTCAAAGCAGCCTATAGATAAATTAGGGGTGGTGGGGTCTAATCAACCATATTTAGAAGCTCTGACACCTTTATTGAAGGTGAATGTAGGCAAATCACATGACCAATTGGATTTGACATGGAGAATATTAAAAAAAAGATTAAAAAAGTTAAAATTATGTAAAACAAGATTACCAGCTCTGAGAGAGAAATAAGGAATATCTAGTGGGGTTTTTTTTTAAGTCCATAAATGTGAGAAATTCAGGCAGAATGAAGACACTTTCTGGGAAAGTGTACACTGTTACATCCTTGGAGAGGCATGATAGTACGTGATTATAAGGTGGAAGAGGGAACCTGCTGCGAGGAAGGAAAGTTTTGTTCAAGAGGAGAATGTCTGAACTCGGAGGGAGGCTTACCTTTGCTGAGGAGGTGAACACAAAGCTAAAGCAAACTTTAGAAACTAGAAATAGGTGTAAGGTTAAATTGAAAAAAAAAATCCACACAAAAGCAGGCTGAAGTTTCAAATGACAGCTGCGGCAGCTGCAAGTTGCCAAATTTTGAACTGAATTCTAGGCTGGGTGAATAAAGATCCAGAAAGCAAAGTGTGATCAGTCACAGATTTCTGGGTGCTGTTAACTGGGCTGGAGAGAATTAATTAATGGATCATGATTCCACCATAATAAAAATACAGGGCCAAAAATAGGCTTTGGTGTTTGAAAATAACATTTGAGGTCTTCAGTAAAGGTTGGGTATAGACAAACAGAGTGGGAAAGGAGAGGCTGTGAGGCCACAGATATTAACCAGGATGAGGGTACACGCCCAAGACAGCAATTTCCTCCACTTTGGAGCATTCTTCTGTTTCTTTAGATGGTAGAACAACTTTTCAAACAGTGCCGTGCCCAGTGGTGAACACAAGGGAATAGCCCTGACTCAGCGCTGGAATGCACTGTGTGAATTGCATCCCCTTGTCGCTGCCGAACCCCATTAGGACAAAAAACCCACAGACTGAACCCTTCACTGGTTATGGAACACATATATTTATCCACTATTTTTATCTACTCCTTTTCACATCACAAATTTTAAGGAAGGGTTTGAAACACGGTAATGAAATGATTCTTCTACTTCCTCCTATTGTTGATTCCAGGAAACTCCTCTTAGGCCTGAGTGGGCAGCTGGGCTGTGTTCTTCAGAGGGTGGCGTTTGCTGTGAATGACCAACATGAGCAAGCTCTCTGGAAAATGTGATTACTTATTTTGCAGTTCTAAAAGTAAACACTTCTGAAAATCTGTCCTTATTGTAAATGTCAGCATCTTGTTAATGAATACGAGTGTTTGTGGGGAGGAAGGAGAAGTGCAAAAGGGTGTTTGCTGTGCATATCCAAAGGGCTGAATTTCAGCCTTAAAGAGCAAATAAGAATCACTCTGCTAAGTTTGATTGTTATTGCTATATTCTGGTTCTTAATAGAGCAATATGCCTAGAAGAAATGCAAAAATAATTGGCTATATTTGATCCTGTATCATCAATCATTCACCCACCCATCCATCCATCCATGCATTTAATGAGAACCACTGAAGTTTCCCTCAGAAGTAATAAACAAAAATACATCCTGCAATTAATTCAGGCATTGCAAAATGTCCACTTAATTTTACTGAGTGTACTAAATCAATTCTATGCTTCATTCAGTGCATTGCAAGGAGCTGGCTGGCGAGAACTTCATCTGTTATTAACTCACAATGCAAATGAAGTTAATGCCTTTTTGCTGTGAATTGTCCTCTGCTGTTAATCCTGAAAGTCAATGGGATAGAGGAGGAGCTGATTCCTTGTAAAATACAATAGCTACATTCCATTTGTCACCTGCAACCAAATCCTAGTAAAAACTCTGACTTCCAGCATTCTTTACTGTGCTTTACTTTTTGAAAGAAAAACCACCTGTCACTGTTTCAGGCAAAACTCTCTAGGTTCCCTCCGTGAAATAGTGTTGTTGTTCAGGTAATGATTCCTCTAGTTAAAAATTACATTAGCATGGTTAAATTTAACTTTTACTTGCATGAATGACAGCAGTGCACTGTTAGACTCTCTCCTAAGCATGGGCTTTCCTCAACCTTTTATTGATTTCTTTTTCATTTACATTTCTTGAGTTGATAAAGGTAATGTGGAATACACTGGTGCAAGTTTGTGGTATTTTTTTTCATGGCACTTTGGATTCTTATTTTTTTTCCCCACTTTTATCTTCATTCAGGTTTTAATGACATTGGGTTTCATCTTAAATTAAATCTTTTTGGTTTCATACATTTCATTATAGTAATGAGAAGCAGATAAAGAAGAGAAGCTGCAATGAGATAAAGTTTCAACAAATAAGACATCTCAAGTTCATTGAAGACTGATTGACAATTAAATTATTTTAAATGAAAAATGCGTGGGTTCTCTGAGTCCCGTAACGGTTAATTAGAATGTTTCACTTGAGTTTTAAACACTAAAGCCCTGGTTTGTCCCTGGTCACCTGACCAGGGTGGTTGAGATCCATGTCACCTTACCTCAAAAACCAAAAATATAGGCTGGTAGATCTAGCTTAGTCGAATATTTCCTGTGTACAATATGGGGAGGTATGGACAAGGAATTTTAGAACTTATTTAAGCCAGGATAAAGCATTTTCAGGAGATGTTTTTCTTCTGCATTAGCCTTAGAAACGCTGAGAGGTTTTCTATCCTGCATTTCTCTGCTGGCTTCTGGTTCCTATTTTAAAGAGTCATCCATTGTTTAAAGTGATTTTGCTAATTAGCCACAGAACTTGCCAGTGACTTACTGATAACACAGAAATATGTCTTGATGCTCTCAGATGAGAATAAAAGAACTGCTGAGTAGGTTGTCTGTTATGGCCCTGTCTCCCTTATCCCTTCATGGGTTCTTAACCTCCCAACCCTCCTCAAGAGAGGATTTCTAGTATCTCCTGAGTGAAGAAATATAAGGGATTATTCCATAAAAGGATTTTTGCTACAATTGAGATTCTGTCACTCAATTCAAGCAGCTAACCCTGGAATCTAGAATCTTACCTCAGGTGCTAAAATTCCTTGTGCTTTGGGGTCAGCCAAAATCCTCCTAAATTCCACTAAATTCATTGACTTGGTCTGCATTGACCAAGAACTTAGAAAACTCCCTCCTGTGTAGAAAAGTACCTGTACATCTTTGGTGCTGAATCCATACTTTAAATAACTATTCACAAACTCAAATAAAAAGAAAGAATTGCTAAAAAAAAAGCTGCTTACTTGCTTTCTGCTTTGCTTTGCCATCATTACCATATCAGTCCCCACTTCATAAGTAAATCTTGACAATGTGGCATTTAGCTGACAGGACAAAATCATAATAGATATACAATAAAAATATAACAGGATACTACCAATATTTACTACATATTAATGAACATTGCTTTGAATGCTATTTGGGACACAAAGACTGCTTCAGCTTACATGTCTGAAAGATAAATAGGACAAGGGGTAGTGGTTTTAAACTGAAAGAGTGTTGATTCAGTCTAGATATAAGTAATTTGCTACAATAAGTATGCTGAAACACTGGCACAGGTTGCCCAGAAAGGTGGTAGATTCTCATCTCTGGAAACATTAAAGGTCAGGACAGGTCTCTGAGCAACTTGATCTAGTTAAAGATGTCCCTGCACATTGCAGGGGGTTGAACTAGGTGACCTTTAAAGGCCCCTACCAGCCCAAACCATTCTTTGCTCCTATGATTCCATAATACTTAAGTTTGAACTAGTCAGATATAGACTCCTTTAACCATTTGGAAGGAAAACCAGTACCTCCAGAGGGCTGGATTCTGCACCTGGGCTGGGGCAATCCTGGTTTTACATCTAAACTGGGAGACAGGAGGCTGGAGAGCAGCTCCACAGAAGGAGATCTGTGGGTTTGGGTTGATGGTAAATTGAATATGAGTTAACAGTGTTCCCGGTCAGCTAAAAAGGACAACTGTGTAATTTACAGGGGTTTTGAGATAGGAATACTGGAGGCTTATGTAAAAGTGCAAACAGGAAGAGGAGAGCAGGTACAGCTTCCAGAAGCCCCCTGTCATGTCTGCCACCCCTTCAGCATGTTTCAGATACCTTGCAGTTTATCAGATGTCCACAATCCCACGTGTTTGCAGAACTGACAGTAATTGACGACGGAAAAAATGAGATCACACACTTACCAAGCCAATCTCATCTTTTTGTTCAAGTTCTGTATATTTGACTGAGAGAGATGGAGCTGCTGAGATCTGTTGCCTGACCCAATATGCAAATAATCCCTTGGACGATGAAAAGCCATTGGGATTTGTCCCAGTGTGAGTAGTCACACACAACCTTCAAAAAGAGGTCCTGGTTATTAAATATGATCAAAAGTCGCATGAGCAACGCCGAAAGGTTTTGTGTTACCTTTAGGGAAAGTGTTGAAAAAGTGGGTCAAACAAGCAAATCAGCCAGGAGAGAGAGAAAAGTCTGTTATCAACACAGATAAGCTTTGGAACTTGTTACAAGGTAGGACAGTGAAATCTTTGAAGTGTTTGTAATTGTTTATGTCTTTCAGTTTTTAAACAGACAGATGGAATGGGCCTTATTTTCAGGAGGCATAAACCAAGTCCTTTTGGTTTACATCAGCTTTGACCTCCAGGACAGTGACAAGCGTGGTCACAGTAGATTTATCTGTGGGTAGCAGAGTGGACTACTCAGTGACAGACAGGACTGACTGGCAGGTGATTTGTGTCTTTTTCATTGACTTGCTGAGAGGGTTATTAGCTCCTGGGGCAGGCAGAAGAGACAGCTGAGTGCTGCAGGAGGCAGGTGGAAGCAAGACAAGAAAGAGGATTTCCTGTGTGTTTTGCCCCTAGGAAAAAGAGACAGTGGCGTGGCACTGCGAACAAGTGATGTGGTGGCAGCTGTAGCCCGCTCTGAAAACACTGCCTACCCTTTCTCCGTCATCCATAACACATCTGCCACAGCCCTCACTCATGCCTCAGGACGGGCCCAGGAGAGACCCAGGATGTTATCTCTGTTGCAGCAAAATTAAGGCTGAGAAGATCTGCTTGACTTTTAGCGCGCTGGTCCGGTTGACGAGGTGGTGACCAGTCAAAGGCTGGGCTTCATGGTCCTGGAGGTCTATTCCAGCCTAAATGATTCTGTGATTAGTTTTGCCTGAGCTGGAGTTGTGCTCCCTACAACAAGCCTTCTTCTGGTTCCTCTGCCTTTCTTCAAACTCTGCTATTTTTCTCAGCAGCTGAAACTTGTACCTGAGAGCCCAGCTGTAATAACCTGGGGTTTGACTTGGTCTTTCCACATTTGTAACATAGGGAGAGTCATATTTAGCAGTTATCTAAAGTGCTTTGAAATCTACAAAGAACCCCCAAATTCAGAGCTGAAACCCCCAGCTCTGAATTTTCATTTTTTCTGGTACAATCCTTTCCCATTAAACTTTTCTACCTCAGTGAAAGTGCATTTTTTTTTCCCCTTGGAAACTGTATTTTGGCAGTTTTTCAATGATCTCTCTTGCCTGAGAATGGGCTCAAAAATATGTGACCAAGTAATACCTAGTTTTTAAACCAATATCAGCATTACAGTGCTGTGCAGAAGTGACACAGAAGCCAAATCAGCTGATGAAAGCTTGTGGTTAATGCATTACCTGGATCTAATGCTGTCAATCTGTAAGCCTGACAGATAAGTTGTACTCACTGACATTTCCAAATGCTTGTGAGAAACGCTGTCCTTGAAAGCTCTCACCTGAGCTTTAAAAAACTCATGTGTTTAGTGATGTTCATACTTGAAAGCCCACCAGATGTGGCTTTCCACCAGTTTAGTTCCAAGGAAAAAACAGGAAAAAGTCCTCAGCAGCCTGCTCCCAAAGACCCTGCCTGGATCAGGGCTGAATTTTAGTCGGACTGGATGATCTCCAGTGGCCCCTTCCAGCCTCAACTGATCCTTGATTCTGTGTGAATCAATCTCACAACTGATTATGCCCCAGGAAATTATATTGTCTCTTTATGTAAATGCAAATATTTTTCTCACTGAAAGGAAGAGAAACACCACAATGACCTCAAAAATCATCGTAATTGATTTCCCAGTACTCGTTTTTAAGGCATAATTTGATATAGCAGTTGTTGGGTCTGTAAAATTTATTTCATGTTTTTTTTCAAAAGTTACCAATGACATGGCCAGCACTATGGGTTGTTTCTTAAATGATGATATTTCTATGTCATTACCCCTGGTCTTTCCACTGGTAAAAACTTCTTTCAAGACTGCACCACTGAACAACTCTGTTTTCCAAAGCTGGGCTCATGGAATAAGGTGACACCGAACAAAGTTAAGCATGTCCAAAACCAAAAATGGAGCTATTTTACTATACCAATATTTGGGCATTTAATCAGTGGTCTTCAAAAATGTCATTGTAAATACTTGATTAGGATTTATACACACTTTCAAACTTGAAATAGTCTGATTTCTCAATAAGGAACTTCAACCTTTTTTTTTTTAATCTGCCTTTTTATATTATAGGTGAGAACTAAAGGGAGATATCAAAAGTCCTGTTCAAGTAAGTCGGCATTGTAGATGGACAATTTCCTCTGTTACTAACAGTTAAATTAAAAGGTTTTAATTCCAAATACACTATGGTCAATCAAGAAGTGCTAAAAGTCGAAGAAAACACATTTCTTTGTAGCCCTTTCTAGGCAGACATTGCAGGAGAACATCTGTTCACCTGCTGTGATTGAGTGCCAGGGCTGATAGATTGTTTTAATGTAGTCCTTATTAATAACTTGCAGACACCAGCAAGCTTTGCAAGCTTCTAACAGAAAAAAAATTTAGAAAATTCAGGAGAATACTAAAGGCAGCAAAAATGTCATTTGAAATAAATGAGAAGCTCCTAATTAAAAGAAAAAAAAGTAAAAATCGGATTTTTGTGTTTGTTTGAACTACAGAATCTTCAGTCTCCTAGGTAAGCTTAAAAAGCAGTGAGGGCTAGAAGAACACTTTTGAGGTTTATCTTTCATAGCTGAAGAAAAAGGAGAACAGGGCAGAATCAGAGGTACATATTCAGTCAACCACTGGAATGTGTGATAACCCTGAAAGTTTTCAAAATAATTTCTTGTTTTTCAGAGTCATTGGAGGGGACTCAAATAACATGGAGGTTTTTCCCCACCCCTCCTTTTTTCCTTTTCTCTTCCCCTTCCCCTAGTTATTCTGTCAAGGACAGTAGCTCTAAAAGCTGTCCTTCTCTGATAGGATTGCACAATTTCAGCCAAATTTAGCCTCTCTTTGCTCAGCCTGAGCCTGCAGTGCGGCCGACCTGCTTTTACTCCACATTCCCCCATTACTGGGTGGTCCTTGGACCATTCCAGCTTCCAGGTTCCCCACGCAGTGCCAGTCCTCTCAGATCCTTCTGTCCTGAGGGCTGAGGCTGTGCCCTGGTGCTCAGTTATCTCGTCGTGTTCTATCTGCACAGCCACAGCAGCACATTCCCCTCTCTGCAGCTTTTCCTTCCAGCTCCACTCTGGGAGAGCAGCTGGGGAAGTTTGCTTGTCAGAGCTTTCCATTAAACATCCTTCTTTTAGTGGTTTAGGAGCGCTCTGTAGATATCTTCCAGCAAACCAAACAGCAAATCATATATAACATCGCACCAGCTGTTTATCTGCATTTTAAGAATCAGAATATCAAATTACAAAGGTGTAGAACAGTTTAGGTCGGAAGGAACCTTAAAGATCATCCAGCTCCCTCTTCCCCTGGGGGACAGGGACACCTTCCACTAGACCAGGTTTCTCCAAGCCGCATTCCAACCTGGCCTTGGACACTTCCAGGGATGGAAATCCAGATCTATGTCTCTTCTATATGAACTGATATCTCTATCTAGTTCTGCTCCTCGCCTGTTGTGCAGAAAAAAAATAAAATATCATAGTGTCTACAATCAGCTTCAAGGTGTCCTGAAAACCCCCGAGAAAGGGACTGGAATAATGCCTGAACACAAATTCTGAAATGAGGCTTAAATAGTTAAAATAGCTACAGAGGCACAGGGATGAGTTTTACCTTATGCAAGCTTTTTGTTTATTTGTATTAAAATCAATTAAACTAAAAAAAAAAAATTGGAATGGTAGGATTTAAAAATAGTTTAATAATTCCAGGCACTGTGTAGGCAGTGGAAGCTATCAGATTTCTCCTTTAGCTTATTTGGAAGAATTTATGCATGTTCTGAAATTACCCACATTTCAGTATGCAAGCAAATACAAATAAGTGATAAAAAAGTTGAGCCAATATTAAATTGAATCTCCCATGTACATAAATAAACATTAAATTTCTGCCACCATGCTATCAGTCAGGTTGGTGTACAGATGTGGTATTTATGCCCTAAAGAATTATTACTGCTTCTCTGAGACTTTTCTTTATAAATCACTCACAGGAGAGAGACTGAAGAAAATTAAGCAAGAAAGTCATCAATACCTTGCACGTGATCTTGGAAGAAATACATAAAATAGTTATATCGATCTAATTTCTATTTAAGTAAGCATATTTCTTTGAAGCAGGTTGCCTATGCAAATTCCACAATGACAGATGTTTTATTGAAGGGAACTTAATCGAACTGTAGCTGGTTTAGAGACTTAATTGTAAAGTATCAGCTCCCCCGTGTGCCAGGGTGAGCCTATGGGTTTGGCACCATCTCATCACTGCTTTCCCCCCCTTGTTTTCTTTTTAGAAACAACAGCTCTGAATGCCACTGTCTCTATTTTAATTTCCTGGTTTGGTTTGGGTTTTTCTGTACTGAGGAAGAGTTCATAATTTCTAATGGGAGTGATGCCTCAGGTTTTAACTTCTATATTTTCAAATCCTGTGCTGCTTAGTGTGTAACTCTGAAGTTTCTTGTAGCCTGTTAACCACTGTTCTCTCATGCTGGTTAGACATAACAAACCTCTCCAAGCTGGCTCTTCAAGGACACCCATACTGTCCTAGGCCCAAAACGTGTAAACCAAAATCTTAGAAGGGTGGTGAGCTTGGGGAAATTGAATCATTAACTGAAGCTTTAACTGGAGAATTAACCTCATATGCAAATGAAACAAACTTATAAAAGTGTGGAGAACTCATGACTCAGGGTCCATCTTGGGTGTCTCCTTTGGCCTGCCCAGGGTGTACCTTTGAAGGCCCTTCAAATAAATACCTACCTTTATTCCCTTATTCCTGTCTAGTCTCTGTTTTTTAGGTGGGCATGTCAGGCATCAGAAGCACTCCTTGGACTCTTTTAATAACAACGTGATGCAGTTTGCTCTTTTGGAGCCTCACTGCAGTACTGAGGGCTGCCTGTATGGAGACCTATGCACGTGATTAAAGAAAAATACTTTGGAGTCAAATTCACAGCAAGAGGACAACATCTGCATCTCACAGTTCAAAGATGCTCTACAAAAAAATTAAATTAGGTCTGGGATGAAGGGCAGTATTTAAACATGCTATTATGTCCTCCTGTCCCCTTTCTTGCAGTTCTGTGCCAATATGCTAATATTTACACTGTCTCTTTTCATGCAAAATGGTGAATTTTTTCTGTAATGAGGGTAAATATGGTTCCTTTAATATAAATCAGAGAAATATAGTGATATGGACACTTTAAGGTTCTATTAGCAATAAATGTTTTCCTTCTCTGTTAGCAGGCAACATTTTCCCCTGCTCCCAAATGAATAAGTATAGTGTGCACAAATTGGAAAAAACTGGCTTAGAAAAGAAAATGTTTTTGTTTTGCTCTCTAAACCTTTTCAGTTCTAACAGTCTCAGGAAACATTCACTGCAGTTTTAGACAATCTTAGAACTGCATGTGGTAGAAATAAATTAGTACAAAATACCTTTTCAGGAATCATCTGATGGATGTGAAGAAAAACAAACCCACGACAAAGGTAGAAAGCTAAATAAGGATGTGAATATTAATCATTCAACAGCTCAGCAATAGAGGTCTGTGCAGAAACACAATTTCTCAGCTGGTATAAATCAACAGAGACCTGTCAGAGCTGTGTTGATTTATGTCAGCTTGGGATCCAGCTTCATGTTGCTCCTAAAGCAGGAGACAAGATGTCTCTTCAAGTTTGCTCATATCACTAAGAGAGGAATTTTAAAGAACTAGAGGACAATCAAGCACCAATTTCTGTTTATACTCATGGACAATTTAGTATCCAACCCCTGTTATTGTCTTTGAGACATCTCGTTGTAAAGATACTACTTTACATTACCGTATTTTTATACTCCTGAGGAAGGATATCTTTCCTGGAATGTGTTAAACAAACACCAGATTTTTTTGTTGGGAAAATTGAGTTCTAATTACACGTGTAATAAACCACTGCCCTTTTGAACGTGGCCTGTGAAACATAAAGGAAGAAGTTTCATGTTTTGTTTGGAGAGCGGCAGCAGGTTGAGTAACAGAACTGTAAGAACAATGATGGGAGTGAGAAGTTCATCATCATCTTAATTTACACAGCACGGGAAGCCTGCAGTGCAATACATTGTGCCTGTTAATTAGTTTTCCACATAAGTAACAGTGCAGTATGGAAACACTGGCCAAGAAAACAAAGCAATTTTATATTAGAAAAAATGATAATATGAACTAGAAAGCACGGCTGAGAAAATAGTGTTTTCACCCATTTATTTGTATGCTCAGTTGTTTTTTATTAATACCCAGTAAGTAGCCAGGTATTTGAGGCCTGATGACACCTGAGTAATCTGAGCTTTAAGGCAAAGAGGTGAGCACAGCTCTGGAGGAAGAAGTCCCTCTTCAAAGATTTTGCCAGTGTTCAGGAGAATGCCTTTCCACCAGGCAACTGAATTGCCTTTCCTTCGGATTGTAAGATTTCAGTCGGATTATAAACCATCATCCATAAACTACTATGGATTGGGAGCAAATCCAAGGAATTCAGTGAGGCTGTTGCATAAGGAAACAGCAAAGTCTGAACTTGGAAAATGTTGGTAGCCTTGGCTGGCAGGGAGAAGCCCAGAGCGTGAAGGAGACCAAGTCTGCAGAAATTACCTGTGAGACAACCAGATGTGACTGGGAGAGGTTGGAGTTGAAGCATGGGCAATGTCAGGAGGAAAACCTCCAGGTCTTTATTCCAATTTTATTTTCAGTCAGGACTGACATAAAAGTTAGGGCAGGTTTATGAGGATCTTGTCCATCAAAGTTCTTAAAACCCTTGAGTACAGATACAGGCTCATCCCTCTACACACAGGTTTTTGCAGCAACACAGTGAATAAATTTTCATTTAATCTAACCAGAACATTCCTTTTTGAAACTTTCACCCTTTGCATCTTTTCACAACCTGAGAAGAGCCTGCCTTTGTTATCATGAGGGCTCAGGTACAGCCTGCAGCCCACCCTAACCCCAAGGGGTTTTCTTCGGAGCTGTGGCACCTGGCCTGTTGTTCCCCAGCCTCTCCTGACCTGTGGGGCTGCACCATCTTATGTGTCGGATTTCACATTTGTCTTCTTAAGAAATTTATTTATTTATCTATTTAAAAAGGGAAGGGATGAGTTATTAATGTATAAAATTTGCAATAGACATAATGTGCTCAATTCCAGAGAGACTGTCCAACAGGACTTTGTGGCAGAGCAACGAATAGCACAGGAGAAGAACGATGCTCTTGCCGAGTGGTTATTGGCATTTGTGTGCCAAGGGATTGGAACACAAACTTGAACTTTCATCTTGAATAGGCTGGCATTGAAATTATAGGCAGGAGTAGCAGAATTCCAGTTTGCAAGACTTCCTGGCACAGGGATGTTCTGCTGCTCCAGCTGCTGGAGCAGTGTGACCCCAAAAGCACCAGAGCAGTGCAAGTAAATATATTGTTATTCTAATTGTTGATGGGATTGGGGCTGTATCAGCAAAGGGAAGGGAAAATCTGCTGCCACTTACCCCATCTACTGAAATGTACTTGCTTTGTCATAACTCAGATCAAGATTTTACCAAAGCAAGGAGAAATATCCTTTGTGTCTGGTATGAAATGTTTCACAAGTGCTTTAAAACAATGCATCTTAATACAGAAAAAGGAATCCAAAAAAAGGAACTCTCACCATCTTGGCAATTTCTTTTCCTCATTTCTTCCATAAAATCAGAGTGAAAATTAAAATGTAATTTTCAGTGTATTTTTAGTTCTTCTGCTATTTAGAATATGATGTCAGTACTTACATTTCCTTCAGTGCTATGAAAACATTTATTTTTTACAATGTTTTTTTGATGTCAATCAGAAGAATTTCTCACTGTCTGTAAATTGGTAGATATCCACTGAAATAACCATCCCTAGACTCCATGTATATGATGATTTATATCAACCAGATTAAATTCAATAGCAAATTACTTAATTCGGCAGTAAAATTCCAAACATTAAATAGATTTTCTTATGCAAGAATAATTTTTTTTACTTTGTTTTCTTTCATAACTCTGTGGATCTTGTTTCTTGCTATTTACAACTCAATTTTATGACATTATTTTTAGATATAGATCAACGTTTAATACCTTTTAAAAATCCACCATTGAATTTGATTTTACTTTATTCCCTAAGCAAATTTTGAAGTTCTTATTGTGGTATTTCACTGATCTGTACTTGGTGGTTTTATCCTGGTTCATTCCCCTTTCCCTTCTTTCTAGATCTAGGGACTAAAAAACTCTGGATATTTGCATGAACTTGCTATTGTTTTACACTGTATAACCATAAAATGTTTCTGAACTATTTAAAGGTAAATAAATCAGTTGTGTAAAATGAATAAAAGCTATGAAACATCCAGATGGAGCTTTCTACCCATCAAAAAGGTAATCAGCATTTTGCTTAGCAACCACACTTTAATTATGCCAGTTAATCTTGGGGGTGGAAACAGAAGTGGAAAATCTGATGCTTAACTAAAATTGATTGACTCCATAAAATGTCCTTGAAGAAAAGGAGGGAAATAACCTGGCCTTTGGAAAGCAGTACACAAAGAAAGTGTAGTTATAGTGATTTCATCGTTTGAAGGTGTTTGACGGATCACTTGTACCTATGTTGTCAGCAGTGTTACAATCTTTAGTAGTTTTGATAGCAATCTTTTGAAAGGAAACAATTTGGAGGGAGGGAATAATAAGGTTGCTGCTTCTTCAAGTGAAGGAAAAGCATGTTTTACAATAAAAATGCAAAACAACATTATGGTGAAAACCTCAAGCTGTTAACTACCCACTCTTCCTATTGTTTTTTCTAGAAATGCACTGTCCTGATGATAACTGTGACTACCAGAACAAATTGGAAATAATCAGATCAAATATAAACCATTGCAGTAATTTGTTATCCTACGACAATTTGTGGGAAGAGGAACCTTCAGAGACAAAATCATCTCATCCCCAAAAGATGTTTAATACAGGTCAGATGAATCACCTGCCCGTGTACATTCTTTATATATGGTGGAAGCGGAAAACAGATTCATCTGATAAAATGTGGATATCTGCATTGGTACTAAAGTAATATGAATTTCCACAGTCTAAAATATTATAGAGGAATCTCAACTTAACAACCTCTATCTCCTTCCACTTCCACAGACCCTTGACTGTAAAGCTGAGCTGTAGAGACCTCAGTGTGGGTGAGATTTTTTCACAGCCTTTCAGATGTAGTCAAATCAAATGCTGGTTTGATCAGATTGGGCTAGAGCTTCTCGAACAAAAAGATAACAAGAAATTTTATTGGAGTCCTTGACATTCATATGAGAACAAGTGGCAGAAGGGTAGTAAAAAAAAATCAAATTAGTACATGAAATCACGTTATGAAATTGATTCCTTGGGATTCGAAGGAATGAAACCCATAAAAAACTTCTGTCTGATATGGTGACATGTTCATGTGATTCTTTTTCATTTCTTTGCTGTTTCCATGCAAAATATATATGCACAGGTATATGTGGGTGTGTATATATATGTACATGTTCATAAATATGTATAGACATGTATGTACATATATATTAAAAAAATCCTGCAAATATTTAAATTATGAAAGCTCAAGGATCTTCTAGTGACATTGAGGTTTCTTTTACAGCCTAAAATAGCTCCAAATTAAATCAAACCAAACCAAACCATCCCTAACAAAAATGAAGAAAATATCTGCTATAGTGGCAAAGTTCAAAATTAATAGAAGCATTCAGTTTGAAATAAGTAATATCTGTGAAAACTGGGTGTGTTCCTGAACTCTTGAAGAGAGCTGGAAGAAGATAACCCTGGAAACAGTGAAGAAGTGTTGCACTAACCTGAAATTTGTTAAAATCAGTTCCACACCTTACTCTAGAGACACTTTTACAGCAAATGTTGAGGTAGTTTCCAGCATCAGGACCTCCTTGTGGTCAGCCTGTATTTAAATCCACACTCCATATGTGCCCGGTCTGGCTATGGAGACCCTGAATGGCCAGAGAGGAGAAAAGTGAGATTGAATTCTACTGACTTTATGCTGAACATCCAGAATGTAACACAACTTGCCCGTTTAATTTTCAGAAAGCTGATTCCTGTGCATTTGATTGAAAGAACCTGTATGACACCGAGATCGTCTTGAACTGCACCATCTGGTAGCAGCTCATCATCTTACAGGAGCTAAGTGTGATGAAAGCCGATTTGACAATTAATGCAGATGTCTCTTTAGGGGATTTGTTGTATATCTCTCTTCCACCAGCAAGATTATGATGCAAAAGTCTCTTTGGGCCTGATTGTTATCCCATTCTTGTAGATTTTGAAACAGGATCTGCTCAGATGATACAAGATCTGCATGTTAACAGTAAAGTCATGTTAGGGGTGAATCATAAACTCTCCTCTTCAGGCTAAGAAAAATAATCATAAATTTTCCCTCCCTTGCTGAAATTTAACAGTCTGCCAGGTGGCAACCACCATTTCAGAGACATATGCTTGAAAGGCAAAATATCTATCCAGTCATCCTGAGACAATTGCCCTCACAAATGTGATTCCAGTGATAGCTTTACTGGATTTGGAGCCTCACAGCAGAATTAAACTCAGGATCCCAGAGGCTTTTAAAAAACGCTTGGCCCAATGGTAGAATCACTCTGTGCCAACAAATGCTTTCTTTTTCTTTTTTCTTTTTTTTTTTCTCATCTACAGTGTCCCCAAAGTAGATGGGGCATTGTTTCTTGTCTTTTAAAGATGCAATTGGTAGCATAGTGAGCAAAGATGCAGACATCTGGACCAGTGCTGAGCCAAAATTTCTGATATGTTTTCTAACACTGCTTATCCTTCACATTTGCTGGAGGGTAAAAAGTAAGAAAAAGCAAACCAAAACAATACTCACTCTGCACACACACCCACAAAATCTTGCATCTGCCCCTTTAGAGGCCTGATTCAAGAGAGTGGAAAAGATCTCCTGGATTTAGCTGTGGTTATATTTAAACGCAAGGCATCACTCCCTTCCAGACTTCTGTCATAGCACCCAGAGGATGACCTGGACAGATTTAATAAACTCACAAGTCTGGTAACAGGGGCCATGCCTTGCTTCATGGTCTTCAGTCAGTGGGTACGGAACTCGAGCTCTCCACATTTTTTTTGAAAGTCACAAAAACATTAATTTCTCTTATTTGTGCTAATTTCTTCAAGCTCGTCATCCACTCTGCTTTTCAGGTGAAGCTTATCTATTTTTCTTAGGCTAAATAAGGGTACAGAGAAGCTCTTTTCTTTGGCCAATTGCCTCAGTAATTCAGGAAAGGGAGCAAGAAATTAAAAAATACTTCTACATAAACCAGCCAGAATCAAGTGAAAATATTTGGTTTTACTGTCATTCATAGAATCATGGAATAATAGAATCATATACGCTGGAAAAGATCTTTAAAATTGTCGAGTCCCACAGTTAACCCAGCACCACCACTAAACCATGTCCTTAAGCACCCCATCTTCTCATCTTTTAAATACCTCCATGGACAGTGACTCGACCACCACATCACATTGTCCTATTTTCACGATAGGAATCACTCCTTACCGCCAAAACTCTTTCACAGTTTTTTTTTTTTTTTCCAGTGGCAAAATTTACTGACTGTGGCTTTAAAAGCAGAAAAAGGATAAAAAAAGTATGAGCAGGTGTTCCTGGCTCCAACAGGTATTCCCAGTAGATGTATTTCATATTTTTGATGCACCCATCTGTGTGGTCTTACCTCAGGTGATTAGTGACTCTAAAAGATGTGACATTTGCAGCTCCGTGATATTATGGACTGGCCAGCACTATATCAATCACAGCTGCCAGATGCAAATGCA
Organism: Rhagologus leucostigma; assembly: GCA_013397725.1. Classification (NCBI taxonomy): domain Eukaryota; kingdom Metazoa; phylum Chordata; class Aves; order Passeriformes; genus Rhagologus; species Rhagologus leucostigma. The sequence goes on from VZTD01005357.1 coordinate 184,405, forward strand.
GCCTGTCACCTAAAGAGATCCCTTTTCCCAAAGCAGTTTTATGTCAAGATGAGAGCAGCAGGTTCCTGCCTGAGCTATCACAGAGCAAGTCCAGTGAAGTTCATGGATTTATACAAAACTTAAACTAGGTTACATCGACCTGTATACTGTAAAATGTTCTTTCATCTATTTCCTTTTAAACTCAGCACGGCTGCGGAGATGTCAGAGGTGCTACTGTTGACCCAGGGGTGTGTGTGCAAATTTGGGCCCATGAGTTACTACTGGAACTAGCTGGAATTTTTTCCATGGGCTGGTATTACAGTTGGGGAGCACTGGCTGTGGAAATGTAATATGGGACTGCAATAATTTAAACAGCAGCTACAGGACAATTTCCCAGAACAGCATCTGAGAGATATTAAGAAGCCTCCCAGCTCACTTTAACCCTGAGACACCTGGGACAGCTGGGTGACTATCCTGGAAGTTTTACTAGAGTTGCCTCCTAGATTCTTGCATCTTTGGACCATCCCATGACTGACTCTGGAATCCCAAACTTCTGGATCTCTTTGTTTGTGCACTGGAACCATTGGGAGACTGGACATATATGTCTGGGAAATTCAGGTGTCTGGATTTATGGTGGATGAACACTGAGGCTTTCTGGAATGCTAAATGTTAGAGCAGATTCAGAAGGGTTTCAGTGGGTTTAGTTTTATTAAACCTGGCCACAGTTAGTCCCTTTAAACTTTGTGGGGGTCTTTACAACACCTGCTGGGATACCACTGCAGAGAAACGTGGTGCTTGTTCACCAGCTGCAGGCATTTCTCACAGAGTTTTAAAGCTTTCTACTCTTGCAGCTTTGAAATATTTATGGATGCTTGTAATGACTGAAAGGCCTTCTTGGGAAACTTTCAAGCTTTTGTTTTAAAAATGCATAAGTATAACTTGCTTTAACAGCTTTTGCTGAATTTAGATGCAAAAGACACCTCCTGTTCACTACTTACTCGCTCAACCTTTGGGTTGGTAGAAGAGAGCAAGGCCAGGCATTACTTTTATCAATCTGCTTTTAAGACCATAAATATTGCAGCACTGATTATGGGTCTTTTTTCTTAACAGCAAGAGATGTGCAGAGGATTTGTTGACAAAGAATATAATATTTGTAAATTTTTTTTTTGTCACTGTTGCGTTTTGAAGTGTATGAACTAAATAATCTTTAAGATCCCTTCCAACCTGCTATTCTATGATTCTGTGGAGTTCTCTTTGGAGACAGAAGTGGTTACCCTTTTCTCAGCCTTGCTCTTTCTGTGTTCATCAATCTGAAATTCTCTGATGTTTGAAACTCTACAGAGGAGCATGGTGTGGAAAAAAGAAAGATTAAATAACTGTTGGTTGGCTGTTTCAAAATAAGTGGCAATCTTTCTAGTTTTGCATCTTAGTTTCAGTTCCGTTACAGGTTATCATTATAAAATATATAAAATAATAACAACAGCAGTTATAGCAATTTTCTGAAAATATTATTATGACAGCATCAATATTATCACTTAGCAACTTTACAGCTCACAGCATTTTATAAAAAGGTCACTATTATTATTCCTGTGGCTTTTTTTAATGGACGGTAAAACCAGGGAGTAAAGACAAAAATTCATTTGTTCAAGGTCACTCCACAGAGCACCAGAAAAGCCATGAATTGAAATCAGGTTTTCGCAGTCCCCAGCCAGCTCTTTAACGTATGGCCACAATGCCTCTTACCAAGGACAGCAGGCACTTAGGAGAACAAAATACCACAGCACTAAATGAAAAGCACCACATTAAGATTTTTGCTTTGCACATTTTATAGCCCATTCCCTTTTATGAATTCCAGAAATTCACATTCATTTGAGAAGGCACAAAGGAGAAAGACATGGCGCCCAGTGACTGCAACTATTAATAAACTCCTTGGGCAGCATTTTTTTCTGAATAAAATGTGTTGGGATAGTCTTGCAGGTAGCATGTATAAGGAGGAATAGAGTATAGTTACTGTTGGTGTTAGTGAGTTCAGGTGAAAAGAGGATTTAAGAATAGAGTATAATTATTTTTGAAATACCAGTGAGTTCAGGTGAAGAGAAGATGTAGGCAATACAGGCATAGATTAGTTAGTAGATCAAAACACTCTTTTCTTTCCTGCCTTTTTCACAAAATATAGAATCACAGAATCACAGAATGGTTTGTGTTGGAAGAGACCTTAAAGATCCTTCGGTTCCAATCCGCCTGCCATGGGCAGGAACAGCTCCCACTAGACCAGGCTGCTCAGCACTGCCTGAGGCAAAATCTCAGATTCCCATATTCTGATATGCTCTGGAATAGTGAGGTATCACCAAACACCCCAAACTATTCATCAGCAGTCAGCAGTAAAGGCTAAGCTCTTTCTTCTCACCTGTCTTTGAGTTTCTGAAGCTATTTCCAACTCTAGATTTGTTCATGGACTTTTTCAGTATGACTTTGAGCCAGTGTGATCTGACAACAAACAAACACAAAACCCAAACCAGGAGAGATATCGAGAAGGTGGGAAAAATCTATGTTTGCTGATGGCCTCAGAAGTTAAGTAAACACTACTTTTATGTGCAGTGTTCTTTGTCCAGAGGCAATCCCTATCGCCAATTATGAACATTACTTTTGATTAGTTCAGCGAATCTCAAAGGGCCCATGCTGCATTAATAATGAGCTGCAGGCATTAGCAGGATGTGTGAACAACTTGCTCTACTGACTGTGGGTATTCCCACTGAGAATATTTGTAGAAACGCAGAAAAAATAAGGAAGCTGTTAAAAGCTCTGGAATCTCAATGACTTGAAGAATTTGGGGCACTTCAATTTTTAAAGATTGTTCTATTTTTTTTCTAGGATGGGGAAATAAGTAGGTTTAAAGTAGTTCAAAACAAAACAAAACCAAACCTCCAATATTAACTTTCTAATGTTCCATTTGAATATAATTTTGACACTGGGCTTGGTAAGCAAATGTAGTGGGTCATATTTTACACTGATGCAAATATTTCAAGATACACTTGGGGAGTTTTTTTTGAGATCTGTTCCTGTTTACCCCAGTGTTTCATAAAGGACTGTGGATCACTCTAATAAAGAACAGTGGCAGCTCTGTCCAGCTGTTAATTGCTTCTCCATTGTGAGAAATGTGCACAGAGAACTTGCATGAATAATTGAACTGTGTGGCCAAACAGTGAGAAAGAACTAGATTAGATGAAGCTGAAAAGCCTAAATGTATGTGTGCATTACAGGAAATATTCCATTCGAATGAGGATAATTATTTTAAAACCCAAAATAATAAAAAGGTGGCATTGAAAAGCAGCTCCTCTCTGATGGATGGAGAAGAGAAATTTGAGCCTTCCTCCACTTTGTCTTAACCACTGACATGGTGTCTCTAGAAAGGATAGCACCACCTGATTTATTTACATGAGGTTAAATAAATCTCCAATCACAGTTTTTGAGCAACTGATGTCTGGTTTGTAAAATTTTAGGATAACTGAAAACTGAGCCTGATGATAAACTTACTGTTTTACCACTGCAGCTACTAATAGCAGCAACATTAACACCAACACCAATATATGTTATTTTCAGTATGGCCAACAGGAGACTTTTCACAGAACTCAAATGAGTGGGGGCAAATATTTAGGTACTCTGAAGAGCAATGAGCAATTAGGTTTAATTGTATTCTGATGTCATTAAAATTGTCACACCTATTTGACACTGTAGATAAGACTATGAAGAATATCAGACGCTTGGATTTATCAAGTAAAGAAACATTTTTCTCATTAAACACTTTAAAAATGGTAATTTTCCTTTTGTTTAGAGCTCGTTGTTCTTTTTCTTTTTTATGTTTTCTTCCATGGAAAATCATATTTTTTAATTAAGACCTGAAAATATTTGCATTGCAAATTATTTTCTTTCAAATTTCCTTATATCAAAATAATGTTCTTGTTTGTTTCCATTTCTGAATGAACTTAATAAGAAAGTTTTCTGAGAAAAGTGAAAAGTGGGTAGAAATGAAATATTTAAATATTTTCAGTTAGGCAAAAACTAAATGAAATTTCCTATGCAAAACAATTGAACTATCACTTCAGCAGTTTGAGGAATGATTCCTGGGAAAAGGAGCAATTATATAAAAAGATTAGACATGATTTTGCACTTTATAACAAGCAGCATAAGTCAACCAAATTCTTTGGGTTTCTTCTCATTCAATTTAGTATTAAATTAAGTTCTTCATTTCACCAGTATGTACCTGAATTAAACAAAAAAGTTTGGACTTCCTTATACACTAAATTTGCTATCATATGAGCTAATGCAAAGATACAGGCACCAGCGGAGGACTGAGAGATGAGTTAATACTTTTTAGAGGTGAACAGGCTGATTGTTTTCTCACTGTTTAATGTCTGTAAATCCCAAATCTTAAAATATAATAATAGGAAAACAGTTCAGTATATGTGTGGATCATGTGTTGTTTGCCACTCTGAAACAACCCTCCTACCAAAAATACTCAAAATAGTTTAATGATTAAATATAGAGAAAAAAACATTTTAAAAGCTATGAAAAGAAGTATAAACAGCTTTAAGATTAGAATATTGCTAGAAAATGAAGGCATAACATTTATGTCCATTACTTATTTCCTTTTATCATTAAATCTGCTTTGATGTCATAAAAGTGGATGGATGAAGGAACGAATCACTGAGAGTACAAAATATCCATTATAATAAGACTGCTATACACAGAATACAATATTCTTATTTAATGCAAACATGCATGCACTTTAGAAGTACATTATATGGTACATTATAATAAAGCAATAACAGTAAATCCGTGGCTGTGGTTTTTCTGGTCAGTGTTTGTCATTCTCTGGGGTCATTCCCAAAGACTGTGTGTGTCTCTGCCTCTACAACTAAATAAATCAAAATATATGTTTCTTCAGAGTTTTCTACTTTGATTCTTTAAATATGTCAATGCAGATCTTTTGCTCTAAGTGTATGAAACCTATATACATAGTGCCCCTCAAATGGGAAATAGGTTAAATCTGTTAGGAGTGGACCAGAGTCTTTCAACAGCATTGAGGTTTGGTGGTTAGTCTTGCAAAATGTAGGTCTGTGGTCACTCAAAATGAACCCTAAACCTCGAATCTTATTTTCCAATAAGAGTTTTAAATTGAAATTTTTCGCTGTCACTCATAAGCATTTAAGAGAGATTTTTAAATCAGTTGAGGAAAGCAAGAGTCCAAAGAACTGTATATTCCTATTTATACACTGCCTACTCTGGCACGGAAAGCTTGTCATAGCAAATTCCATGGTGTGATTCTTACCCTGGCTGTGTTTTATTAAGTTGTAAAGGTAGAATTAGGGACTTTTATATATTGGGATTTTCAAAAGCTCTTAATTCCCAGGTTTCAATTAAATTGCTCAGCATTTTCAAGCACTGAAATATCTTCTAATATCAGCTTCAAAACCCCTGGTCTTGGTACCCATTGCGCACAATCCCCTTAATTATAAGAGCTGAGCACTTTGCAGTAGTTAATGGTTTTTATCCCTGTGAGACAGGGAACTGCTCTCACAGCTTTGATAGCCTGAGAATCGCACATGTAATAGATTTAGAGGCTTTCCCAGAGCCACGCAGAGAGGCTGGGATGAAGCCAAGAAGTGAACTCATGCTCCTCAAGTTCGATCCACACCTCTATCTGGTCACTCCTCTTTGTTCCTGGAAAAAGCCAGAGGGGGAGAAGATCATGGTATAAATACACTTTTGTCTCCTTTTTGTTATTGTCTGACTCTTTCTCTAATTATTTTGCAACTTTATATTCTGGAACATGACATGGTCCAGCAGAATCTCACTGCCCTGCAACTTCATTTACTTGGAAATTGTGACTGTAATGCTTCATTTGTCTTTGATGTCACTTCATAAGTGACACTTTTGAAACTCTGCCCCGTGTCTCTGCAATCCCTAATGTGTGACACGATAACACCACGCTGAACACTTGGAGTTTCTGCCCATGGGGGGTTTTTTCACAGTGTCCAACAGGGAGAGATAAAGGCTAAGTGAACAAATATCCTTCCGGATGAGGATTCAGGCATTGAACTGGAACTCATGAGGGAAAATAAGTTCAAGTGAGGCAAAATGGGATCAAGACAATGCAGCAAACAGAAAGGAACTGAAATAAAATGTGAGTTTTTGTTCTTTGAGAAATCTCAGTGCCACAGAATTCCATTCTTAGCAGTTCATTTTTATATTTTCAGAATGAGTCAAGGAGAGTGTAGGGAGATTCATCACAGCAGGAGAAGGTGCACAGCTGAGTTTAGAAACACATGGAAGCATTCTGATTGTCATCTTTTGAATCACAGGAATTCACAGTAACGGAATGATGTGACGCAAAATAGAACTTTTGAATGTACTCAAGCATTTTTAAGCCCTTACATGTTTTATGGTTATTTTGATGCTCTTGGGGCTTTCAGCACATACAGTATCCTGCAGAGACCTCATCACCCATCCCAAACATCAATAGCTCAAGAAAAAGTCATGTCTGATATGGCAGCTGAAGTCATCCTCAGGATTGTGACACCTCACTCACAGGAATATCGTTGGAGAGAATTATGACCACAGGCGGGGGAGAGCAGCAGGAATAGCTGAGATGTTCGGGAGAGAGCCTCATATTTGTGCTGAAGCATTTGAGGCAACAAATTCAGAGATCAGAAAAAAATAGAGAAAAAGGGGTTGACAGTACTAAATGACTGGAAATTTCTTCAATGGATTGGTTTCCAAGTTTCTCAGGAAGCATCCGGGACTGAGGCTTCAAATGCAGTGACATTTTACTTGCCAAAGTACAGCAGAGGAAAAATTAAAATGGGATCACAGCACATAATTCTGAATTAATCTTTCCCTCCTCTTTATCTTCCTTCAGCTTTCATGTATGACCTCCATCACAATAAAGTCTGCGAGTCTGTGCAAACCCACAGTGATATAAACTGATACAGCTCTTCAGTGAAGCTTCATTAATTTGTAGTGATGGTGATATGACCCCACTAACGTAATTGGAGTTACTTTGATGCCTACTACAAATTCAGCAAATGGCTTTGAAAGACATGACTGATTATGCTACAGTTGCTTCTTTGAACAAAAGTGGATATTTCTCCATGGAACTTTGAATCCTCTATGACATTTCAAGTGTAACTAGCAAAATCATAATCAGAATCAAACCCAAAGGATCAAGAAATGAGAAAGAGTAATTACATTATCAGATTAGAGAAAAAATTACCACAGTCTTAAAGAGATGACAGATGCGAAAAACGCTTTATTTTTACAGAAAAAAAAGGAGTCAGTACCTACCTCAGTGAAAACTTCGCGTTGTGCTCTGTGGGAGGTGAACATGTGAGACAGCATAACGCACTCTGGGGCTCTGAGCAAAGAAGGAAAACATGAATTTTGCGGGTCTGAGGATGAGACAAGGAGAAGGACTGGGGTGGAGGAAGGGGCTGGGGAGAGGTGAGAGGAATGAGCCTCCCAACCCCCTTGATGTGGAGGGAAAAGTGGAGTACTGAGAATGAGCAGTAACATTGAAAGTCTTATTTTTCCCTTTAATCCCCAGTATCAGACATTACTCCCTGCTCTTGGAGTGGCAGAAGTAGCCAGGACAGTAGTGGCACAGGCAAAGCAGGAAGGAGGCTGTGGTCACAATGCTGTTCCTGGTGATTTACGATCAGAATCACCCACCTCTGCTGCCTAAAGCTGGAAATGGCTTTGTCCATACGAAGCTTATAGATATAAAGATCTCTTACAGCCATCTGAAGATTCATTAATTTCTTGAAGCTTTGAAGAAGAAATTACGTGAATTAAATTCTGCAGGTTCTCACAGCAATTTCTCCAAAATACGGTTAATATTTGAAGAACTCCCCACAGTGTTGTGCAGTGCTCCCCGTGCACCCCTCGGCCCATGGACTATGTGTGCACCGACCAAAGAAGGAAGGCTTTGAAACTCCTCTGCAGTCCAGCCCTTGTTGTTTGTCACTGCTGCGGTTTTAGTTCTCACTGGTGTAACCCCACCATTCCCAGGCACATCCCAGAGGCCAGTACCAGCCAGCAGATATTCCCACCAGGCAGTTTTTCCATCACCACCCTCTTTAGGGGAAATAAGCAAGCTTAGCTGTTAAGAAATAAGTGATGCTGTTCCAAGTTGACCCCAGGGAGAAAAATGTGCCCTTATCAGTTTGCTAAACACACTCAGGAGGTCTATCAGGCACAGACTTTTAGGCGTCCTGTCCATCCTTTCTCAGAGCTGGATAGATTTGTTATCTTCCAAGCTACTTTTTGGCACATCAGCATGGATCTGTTGCACTCCTAACTTTCATTTAGAGGCAGAACTTAATAACTGGGGCTTGGTGATGTGTTTACAGGGTTTCTGACTATTTTCTAGTACTGACATGTAGACATGCAGCTCTCTACAGGCGACTTGCATGACATAAACAAAAAAGTATTTTCCAAAAATCACTTGTCACTTTTGATTGTAAGTTCAAGATGTCAGTGAATTTGATGTTTAACTGGAGCAGAGAGTAGAAGTTGAATTTCAGCACCGTTATTTTATTCTGCTAAAATCAATAATGAAAGCTACGCATCTAATCAGTTGCCATGACTTCCAGTTTTATTTTGCCAACACATTTCCGCATCCCAGTCATGTTGTCACCTGAACTGGAGTGCTGTTTTCTTTTAGGTTCTCTGCTGTCACTGTGGGGCTTTTTCCTCAACTGGTGGCTTCCTGCTTTTTTGAGGAATTGGACAGAACAGGAAATGACACACATTATAAAACTGAAAATGGGAGCACATGGAAAGAGTGATGATTATTTTTCTATTTTTTGACTATTGCAACTTCTCCTTACCTGTCCTTGAAAACTCAGCAGGTAAGTTCACATATTTAGACATTACTTTTTTCTTAAGTTACATCCAACCTTTGTTTTTCATAGCTTACTTTGGGATACAAAAATGTGATTTGTCCATCCATGTGTGTAGTTCATAATGTTTAGTTCCGGTTTCCCTGGTTTGATGCACTTAGGAGTTGGTCATAACAACCAAAGAACATCTTAATTTCATGGATTTGTATTCTGCTTCAAATTCATCCAGCAGACTTTAATTGCTGATGTTCTTACGGCAGAAAAAAAAATCACTGTTTTTAAAAATTTAAAGTGTTTAATTGAATATAATATATTACCTGTTGAGTTACACTACATTTGGGATTCTGTTTCAATTAAATACAAAAATCCTTTCTTTTTACAGCTTTTCAGGCCTCCTGGTGCACTTTTAAAATCTTAATTAATTCTTAAAGTCTTTAAGTACAGCCATTGAAAAAAACCTGCTGATTTTCTCCTTCAAAAACTCAGGAAAGTTGTTTATGAAGAGCAGACCTAACAACATTTAACCAAGATGAAAATCTGAAGAGCTGTAAAGGGTAAACGTATCTTTCTCATCACAGCTCAGCGTATTTAAAATTTCAGGCTTGTCCTTTATGTTAGCAATCAGAATATTACTGATTTTTTTTTAGCTGAAATAACTCATTTGGTAAAATAAGAAATAAAAATTACAGCAGCAAGCAAGATGGGAATAATCCCCAAAGCAGGAGCAGTAACTACATGTGAGTGTTCTGATTTTAAGTGGTTCACTGCCATTACTGTTTCTATTAATAAATACTCTACTTGCATTTCTACATTTTCTTTTTCTGTGGCAATTAGATTTAGAATAATAACAATTTTTGAATTACACCGTTAATACCTTCATTATACAAACAACAAAAAACTTTTTATAGAAGTCCACGAAAGGGATCAGAGGGCTGTAACACCTCTCCTGTGCAGAGAGAGCTGCGGCTGTTCAGACTGGAGACGAGAATCTTTCTCCCACAGTCGATCTGATTAAACAAACAGAAAGTGAGTTGTGATTGGTACCACAGTAAGAACCAGTAGATGACAGCTCAGTTATGTGACATTATTACTGTGGTTACACGGTGGATTTGATGTTGGGTAATCAAAATCTATATAAATAAAGATTTTGGTTAAACAATATCTTCAGAGCCTTTAAGTTGAACTTAAGAAATGTTATTTTTCTTTATCCAGTGTACTAATAAAAGGGGCAGGAAAATACACTCAAGAAGTCTTTGGTATTTGATCTCCTCCAAGAAATATTAAAAAATAATTAAAAAAAAATTAAAATTGGAACAGATACTCGAAGTTTGCTGTTAGAGCAAAACTACTGAATGTCCAAGAAGTGAATGAAAGTGTGAAGACCAAAAACATCTTCGGTGCTGTAGCAAGTTGATACAGCCAGAAAAAGTTGCCTGAAATCTCTGCCGTATTACGGAGGGTATCGCAAACACATCCGTATAAATAGTTTTTCTCTAAGATTAACTTACTTAAGGAAAACAAAAATTTATGCCTTATCTTTCTCATTTAAAGCATAAACCAGAAAATCTGTGTGGTGCAGATGTGAATCACGGCCCAGGAAATATCAACAATACAAGTTAAAAAAAAAATCAATGCTATATATCCGCTTTGCATTTTTACTGCTAACACAATTGTTGACATTGTAAATTGACTCTTAACATCATAAATGGCTCCTCACACATTGTAAAGTAAATCCTGTAGACTTTTATTAGTATCATAAATGGCTTTTTAACATGTAAATAGCCTCCTTCCCATGGCAGTGTAAATCCCATAGGCTTTATGGACAGCATAAGTCATGGACTGCATTGCACTTTGCTATCGGTGTTGGTTTTCATTTAAAAACTAGATAAAAGTTTGAGGAAATGAAACACAGGGGTTTGCACATTTTCAGTTGTGGCCACCCTTGTTTTCCTGCTCCTGTGACCAATGTGAAATATTAAAAAGGCTTGATAGTCTTTTCTTATGTTTAGCTCCCCTTTGCAAAATCAAAATGTTGAAGAGTTTACCAGTCTGGATATTTCAGTAAGGGCTGACAAAGCTGACTAAATAGACATAAAAGCTATAAAAGATGCAAGAAACTGTAAAATGGTGACTTCTTTATCACCCTCATTTCTTTGGCACCTTTCATTTGCAAGGGTCCCAGAGCACTTCAGAAAACACAGAAACTGCTTGTTAGGAAGAAATACAAGGGAACATTTTTCTGAAAATTATTATATAGCCCATGTTCTTAACTTTTAATTCTTAATACTGCTGGGTTCCTTGGCTCTCCCCTGAAATGTCTGCCTCCCTGAAAGTGAGCAGCAATAATTATTTATTAACAGTCAGTAAAAATTCACTGTGTTTTCAGATTTAAAGCATAAACCCCAACATTTTGCAAATAAGAATGATTTTGGGGGTCATGCCCTAAATAGCTACCTTTTTAATTAACTTCCTCAATGACATCCAGGGTGACGATTTTTCTGTGTGAGCAAATACCGTCCTTAAACAATTTAGAGGCCATAATTTAACAAGATATCATTTGGAAGCTACCCAAGTGGAATTGTTGTTATGGTTCTGGTGTGTTATGACTCCTGCAGCTGCACACACAAGATACTCACTGTTTATGTTGCTAACAAGGTGGTAACTCAGATATTTGGGATTACCTGAGAAGACCCAAATTGCAGAATTGAGTAGAGTTCATCAGGACACTGAGATACACATCACTCACTGCATGTCAGCGAGTCCATTCCATCCATGTAGGATTTCCAGACAACCAGCGGACAAGGAAGAAAATAGTGGAGGAACTCATAAAACTGTCACTGTGCTGTCAGGACAGAACACAGATCAGTTTTCATTGGATCCCCTGAGGAAATTAATCCAAATTATTACAGCTTGAGTAATACATGTCTACAAAGGCTATGCTTATCTCCTTTTTCTCTAATGCAGCTGAAAAATAGCTTTCATATATCTGTCTATATTTTTGTATAATAATTAGAGCATTAGAGTGTTCACTGACAGTACATGTGGGTTAATTTCTTCTCTTGCCCTCGGAACGTTTCGTCTGAGAGGGATGTGAAGTGCATTTGCTTGGATGTCCAGCCTGCAGGTGAGGACAATCCTGTTCCGATCACGCCTATGGGAACAGCTCCTGTGTTTTATCCGGTGACAGCTTAATGCAAAGTACAAACCAGAGAGTGTTTAACACAATGGCCATTCAGTTCAGATTTCTGAGGGAGAGTTAAATGCTTGAATACTTTTGAGGAGCTACATCAAAGTGTCAAAAGTCATATTTGAGAATGGCGTTACAAGCCCTGCACCAATAATGTGACTGACCCCCCTCATCAGTCCGTTTTGGATTTAAGCTATACGAGCTCAGCTGACCTCGTGCTCCCATCTGGGACGTAAGAAACCTGACATTTTCACCTGCTCTGGTAAGGCAGCAACTCTTTCTGCATTCATGAGCAGTGCAGTTCCTCCCAGGTTTGTTTGATCTTTGGGCTGTTCTTAAATCACCAGGTCAGTAATCTTGTTTTAGAGGAGTCAGTGACACTCTCCCCCTTTTTACCGAAAAAAAAAGAACCACAATGCAAAACTTCTTCAGATATACATCAGCTTAAATATAGCTAACAAAATTGTGAATGTTTTTACCAGACCTGTTTTCCCAATACATAATTATGTTAACATACATGTTCTCTTTCTGTTCACATAATATAATGGGACAACTAGATTGTATTTTTTCAGTTTAGGCCTAGAAAGAAATTCAGACAGCACCAGCTTCAGGAGGCTGGTGAACTATTTAAATATTTAAAAGTTTCTTTAAAAATTGCCTTAGAGGAGAAAAGATTATGTTGTGGAGATGGTCTGACTTTCAAAGTCAGCTCATTAATCATAGTTAATGCTCCTTGTTATAGCAGATAGTAATCTGTACTTCTTATAAGCCCACACTGCCCACAGCATGAAAATACTTCTGATCCATCTAATAAAAATTTATAGTGTCATTCCCTTCTAAGGCTGGTGTCTTATATCCTTTGTAGCAGGTATGCATGGAGTAAGAAAGTTTCAAAATGTACCTGGAATTTTATACATGTTTATATTTATTTCCTATATTAGTACACTTAGGCATAAATGCACAGATATGATATTACACACGTGAACATCAGGTTGTTCAGGATTTTGCCTAGACAAGTTCTGAAAAGCTGCAAGGATGGAGATTTATCCCCATTGCTCATGCCTCTTCTTGTGTTTAACCAATCTTATAATGAAGATCCTTTCTCTCACATGAAATTACGATCCTTAAGAACACCTTGTTCTAATTAGCTGTGTTTGATTGGAACTAAAGCATCTCAGTAGAGGAAAAGGTCTGGATTGAGGTAATGTGAACATCTAAATCTCACTTCTGAAAAGCTCTCAGACTTCAACTGGTTGGTTTATAACGAAGTGTAATTTAATCTTTCTGCCATGAGCTCTCACGACCCCATGGCACATATGTTGAGTAAAGGTGAATCAAAGACAGTTATTTGCTGTAATTCACTGTGATTTCCTTTGCAGTCCAGTTCAGAATGTCTCTTAATGAACTCGCTTGCTAATTGTTGCTGCTGTTGTTGTTGATATTTCCTTCACCTTGAACGCTGTCTTATCCCCAGGGAATGCTCCTGGTGGCTTAAATTCTGAACCAAGGGAGGACTCCAAAACTGGACCTCCAAGCTGGGAAGACTCTGAAGTTTCATTGCTCTAAATCTGTAATGTGCTGGGTTTGTTGCACATTAATTAAGCATTGTTTTGCATTTATTCATCATGGTCATGCTTAAATGAGCAGAGATCTTACACATAATGCTCAGTGAGACTGAAAAGTGCCCTGTACTTTTCAAGCAGCTCTGAATGGTGTTGCTGTTCAACATTTTTTTTCTTCTTTTGGCTAATAATGACTATTTTAAACCCCTTGCTTAAAATCATGTCTCGAAAAGTGCATTGCAATCCTCACACACCTAAATGTATCTCTGAGATGCCTTCTACCACGTTACCTTTTTTTTTACAACCTAGTCCACAGTCCCGAAGTCATTGGTCATTCCTGCTGTATCTACTTGAATAAAGAGACTGCTTTATCATGACTAAACTTCCACTGTAAATTCCTTCCTGGGTGTGTGGACAGCATCCTGCAGAATTTCAGTTGTTTACATGTTAGTTAGCTTCTAAGCCAAGGAGACTCATCCCTTCTGCGGAACTTCTCCAGGTGATGGATGGGCCTCCCACCTCTGGAAAAGTGTGGCAGCACCTTTGTGTTAGTCTTGATTTGTGGAAAAGCAGAGGTAAAAGGTAACTAATGTGCCTTCTCTGTTCTCCCCCTTGCTTGCTGTGTCTGCCTGAGAGGGCTGTGAGTCATGAGAACCATCTGGCAGTGAGTGCTGGCTCCTCATCTGAAGGAACAGCGTCCGCCATGCATCGAGCAGGGCACTTGAGCTCCTGACATGCCCTTTCTGGCAAAACATAGAAGTCTGAGTTAAGAGAATGATTCAGGAAAATCTGACCTAACAGCTAAGAAGGCATCAACACCTCCAGTTTCAGGTGGTGTTTCTCAGATCTCCTAAATTGCCACTCTTGCTAAACTGGGTGTCTGTTTCCACCTCCAATTTCTGTTAATGATGGAAAAACACAGAAAACTCTTTGCCTTTGCATCCACAAGAAGTCTAATCTGCTATGAATGTTTGCTCCATGCCTTATTCTCATGGACAAAACAATGTTGAGTTAAAAACCTGCTGCTGGAAGTTCCTTTTACGAAAATCTGGTGACAATAACGCTGGCCCTATGTCTGGATGCCTTGATCCTGCACTTGTTGTGCAGTGTGAAGCCAAAGCACCTCTATCTGGAACTGAGGGGTTAATCTTCATGGGAACCATGTTCCCTCTGGTAATGCTGGGAGAAGGCAGGAGTCATCACTGCTCAGTCCAGTGTTCAGGCTCAGGAACTCAGGAAAAAAGCAGACAAGAATTTCAGTTTCTGGTGTCTCAGTGTTAGAATTTAGCTGCAGATAAAGGGACTGCAATTCTGATTCTTAATTTCTGGTTCTTTTACTAATAACCATTAAATATAAATTCCTTTTAAAAGCTGAAGGAACAGGATCTAGAATTCATATTTCAATAAAAGTTCCTTTTTCGCTCTTGTGCTCACAGTGCAGGTCAGAGACCTTTTTAATCCCCTTTTTACAAGGTTTTTCAGGGTCTTTTTATTTCTTCTGCTACAGCAGAGGAAGAAAAAACCTGGAAAGGGTTCATAGTACAGTCAACTAGAGGGGGCTTCTCTGGTTGTGGGAATGATTAGCTAAGATCTATTCAGCTGAAGTATTTAAACACATCAGGCAATTTCAGGCTCTGAGACTCCGTATCTCATTAAATTACTGACTTTGGAGGCTCTGCAGGTCTGCAAACTCCATCAGGCAGTTTCACACAGAGCTTTTAGACATTGTTGTGCTGCAGATTGCAATATCTAAAGACTTTTGCTGAAACGCTGCCCTCTTGCCTTGAGGGTTATAATCCTGGCTCAGTACTAACTGATGCAGACAAAAAGATGACTGTCACGATGGTAAAAAACCCCCAGTAGCTTAACAGTGGAAACTTTTCAGATATTAGGACCTCAAGGTCATGTTTACTGTATCTTAAAACCTCATTGGTTTTATACCTTGCCGTGTGCTGCGGTCTGAGCTTTGCTCCTCGCAAACCATCCTGACAAGATGTCTCTGAGAATAATTTTCAGAATAGATAGAGGAAGTGCCACAGGATGGGCACAGAACAGGACGAGTCCCACAGGTTTTCAGTCAGTCGTGGTCCCAAGAGAGGAACTCTCCCGGGGCATGGTGTGCAATCTGTCGCATCACTCCTCTCCCAGGTGACAACTGAGCACACACTTGCTCATGTAGATCACACTGAATTTCTCCCTACTGCAACACATGGCCAGTGGATTGCGTCTATTTTTAAATGAAAATGTGTTTTTCCCTTTGAATAGTATAGCACAACCTTTGTTTTACTATTTTATTCCTTGCTCTTGATTGTTTTCCCCTTATTCTCTTTGATTTCACAACACGTGGATCCCCAGGCTATCTCCAGCAGGAAGGTGCGGGTGTTCTAAAGCAGAACAGATCATTCCTAAATTTCAAAATTTATATCAGAATTCTCAAAGGAAGTGCTTTTTTCTGTAAATTATTATAAAACAGAGTGAGCTCAAGTTTTGAGCTTGAATTTAGAGTCCAACGTTGTCATATTTTGGATCAAATTTTGCAACCAGTATTCATATTTCTAGATGAACCCAAAATTCCAACAAAAGACATTGATTATTTGAGTACTCAGTATCTGGAACTTAATCTAAAATTTTCCACAGTGATCGCATCCCCACAAAAGTTACAAACAACCAAATACAGACTTTCTTGTTAGTTCCATATTAATTATGCAACGATCCTATTGCTGCAGAGCAAGTGAATTTCACAGGAGAATGTAGGGAAAAAAAGTACTGGAATTCAAAGATCAAAACTTCACCAGCAAATTGTATTTCTGTGTAAGGTGATGAATTGCAGTGTTTTGATTTAGTGAAGGTTTTACAAAAAACAGGCCCTGAGACTTCTCCCTCTTACTAGAGCTTAAATGAAGAATAACTCCTTTGATCTAATTTAATGTAAATTATAATCAAATCCTCCCTTTTCTTAAGGAGTTTATTATTTGAAGATGAGTGGTGTTCTGCAGCATTTAATGGAACATTGTCTTATCTATCATCATCTTTCCTCCCTGAAACCAGTACATCATGCAGCCTAAATATGCTTTAGAGAGCTAAAGAGAACAAGATCCCCTTCTTTATGTGAACTCTGCACTACAGCAGCATCAGAGCTCAACATCCCCCTCTGCCAAGTGGAAAAATATTTTTGCTTAGCTTGAAGAAGAAACTGTTGGTTTTGATAACTGTCCTAAGATATATTTTCCCCTCCTCTTTACTTTTCTACAACCCTGATGCCTGTTTGTTACCAAAACAGGTACTACAGATGTGTTTTGTACAAGTCCAAGTGTGAGACGTGGTTGAAATTCACATAAGGAAGATCACAATTGGAAATGTTAAGAAAAGCACAGTCTGCAGAGATACAGAACCAGTCAAAACATTGGTTAAGTTTTTTTTTTCTTTCAAATAAATTATTTGTTTGGACAAAATGAGCATTAGAAGAAAGTATTATCTTCTTTAAAAAAGTTTCAGGTTTGTTTTTTTTACCCTAGAATTAAAAAAACCACTAAGAACATAAGAAGCAGTAACCACAATTAATGGTTCCCGTGTAATGGTGGTAGAGAGTCGGCTTTTTGCATTTGTTTGGTTTGGTTGGGGTTTTTTTTCCTAATCTAATGAGAATGTTAAATTACAACTTTTTTTTTTTAAAAACTTCCCTCTATTTTTAACAGAAAAAAACGTCTCAAAGCAAAGAAAAAAAACCCAAACAAACCAAAACTAGTCTCTTGCGTATCACTCAGCTTCTGAGAACAGGCACAAAACAAGATGTCCATTCAACTAAGAGAAGCAATGAAATGTTTTTATGATTTTATGATTCTATGATTCTAACTTCAAATCCTGGAAACAAATTTTAGGAAGAACACAAAGGTATCTATGTGAATATTTGGTTTATTATATACCTTCAGAGGTATATTTCACTTGTGGTTTGTAGGAAATATTTTTTTCCCACTGACAGAGTTAGGAATTCAGTAATGCACGTAATGAAACTCTCTTTCCCTGACTCCCGAATCCACAGTTGTTACAAGAAGTGACAACAAAAATATCTAAAAGAAATCAAACAGCAAGCAATATGAAATGCTGTAAGCTTCCTTCTGTTTGGTTTTTTTTCTCCATTTTTAAAGAGAGTTTAAAGTTTTTTTCAGAGATGGCTTAGTGTATGTCCAGATTCACCATCTCCAGATTAATGCACTGGGTCCCAATGAAAATGGGAGCAATTTTTTTATCTTTGGCACTTTTGAAAGCTGTAGATGTTTCACCAGCAAACTGATGGCTGTTTGTGTGGGTCACCTCCATTTCAGCTGATGTTCCTCTTTGAGATGTTATGGCTTAGCCCACACTGCCCTGACTGTATCGTGTGCTTTTCTTTGAACCCTGTGGGACTTATTTTTCTTTTTGCCTCCCTAGATGCCAGTCTAAATTGCATTGACTGATTGTCTGTGACCATCCAGGCTGACAAACTGTGACTTAAATGGGACAGTGTCAATTTTTCTCAGACAGGGAAAGGTCATTTCAAATTCGGAAGCCTGAACCAAAATAATCCACTGGATCTGAGTTATCGGCTTGAAGGTTAACATTTCAGTGATATACACTGTCATTAATATGATTAATATTTGCTTTGTGACTGTCCAGTAATAACTGCAGAAACAATGAGATGGAAAATGGTTGATGTTTTCTAAGCCAAAGCAATGTTACAAAGAAGATGCTTTGAAAATAATTGTGAAATAAGCCTGTCCTGGCGTCAGTGTCTCCAGTCAGTAACTGGGTTTGAGAAAGACACTCGATATTAAATGCAGGAATGGGACTCTGTCCCTGACAGCCTCCATCATTTGATTTCACTGGGAAGTTTTGCCTGTACAACCTTAAAAAAAATGGACTTCTGCAATTATTTTTCTTTAGGACGAGAATGTCTCCTGCAAACAGAAGCACGCACGTGTGGTCTGGTCTATATAAACAAATATGTTTACATGCCCAGGTGAGGAATTTCTCAGAGCTCGATACTGTTGTTATCGCCATTCACACTGCACATACATCAATTCTCCCCTGGTTCGTCTTTCAGCAAAGTACAAAACAAATCATGTTGGTAGTTCTGAAGATTATTCGCCGCAATGACCCCTCTCATGAAACATCAATGTCCAGAATGCACCAAGTTTGGCTGCTTATGAGCCAGGCAGCCTCCCACACTATTCCAGAATCTACTTTCTTAAGCGAATATCCAAAACGTCTTCTTTCCATCCCAGGACACAGAGTATATATATTCACAATTTCACAGTATAAAAATTCTGACAGGCAGAAGCAGAACCTTTACACTACTTTGCTTATCACAAAAAAAGTATAGACATATTTTTTGAGGAATTATTATCATTAAGAGATTGGAGTATTACATGAGTCTGGCTTCAAGAAATCACTGAAATCTGGAATAAGTGTCATGGTTTTATGGTACAAATACAGAAACTAAGATTCCAAAATATTTTTATTTGTTTTTATTTTTGTTGTGTATTAAAAAGATTAAAAGACAAGTGAAATAAGAATGACAGACTAATCTGAGAGATTTAAAACTGTCAGTCTCCTGTGATCCAGTGACGCTGACTTTCTATCAGTGTCATGATTTCTCAAACCTTCATCCACTCGACAACTGCTACAGGTCATGTTGTGTCCCTCTGCAAGTGTGTTTGTCTGGGGAGTGACACAAACCTAATTTTCCTCCCAAGCAGGAAGATCCTTCATGATAAGACCACTTCAGTACAATATTTTAAGTATTTTTAAAGTGAATACCATACTGTGGGTACTAGTACATTGAATTTATAGAGGTAAAGGATACAGAGCAATACAGTTTGGGACAGAATTAATCAATTTATTAAACTTAATATCCTATTTCATTTTACTTTTTCTCATGCATGTATCATTATTAATTTTGGATTAAGATCTTGAATTCCAATTGAAGATTGAATTCCAACTCACAAGGTCTTGTATTTCCATGGACTAAAGGTAAGACTCACATCTTAGACTTTGAGCCACCAGAAGTCCATTTTGTATTTCTAGATGATGCAGCTCTTCACTGCTGCTTGTGCCCAGTTTTTCACTCAAAAAATTTACTCCTATATTTTACTTTTGCAGTAAGATTTGCCTACATGGTGGCATTGGAGTCTAATGACAGCTTTCTTCTAAAAGAGAAGGAATGTTTTTTACCACTCTCCCGCTGTCTTCCATCAACTTTATGACTCACCAGAAAGACATTAGGAGTATTTGATTAGGAATTATGATTTGAAAACTAAATTAGATAAAAAGACAAGCAGGAAGAAAAATAAAGGTTTAAAATAAAAAAAGTATTTGTCAATCTGTCATCTTGAAACCTTTACTTTTTCTTGCGGAAAGCTGCTATCTGTTGCATTTTCCCTCCAGTCCTGCGTAAGATGGTAACCACTTGTTTGTCATCCTTTAATCTACAATTTGCATGGATTTTTTTGCTATAGATTCACAGACACGAAGTGCATTCCGAGCAAATAAATACGTACTGATCAATGTAAGTAATTAATTCCTGAATATTTTTCAAGTAATTAGGGAATCCATAAAGTTTTAATTCTGAACAAATCTGAAAAAAATGAAAATGAAACAAGTACAATAGCAATGAAGGAGATCGAGTTGCATTCATACAGAAAGATGTTTTAATTCCCCTTAATGGTTTGCTAACTTAATAGTGGCTAAATTAATGGTTTGCTAATACTTAATAGTGGCTAAATATGAATTAATTAATCAGATGTAGCAAATTATTAAGATAATCAAATTAAAAAATCAGAGCAGATTGCTGTAGCACAAGAATTAAAACCACAACCTTCAACTTGTGGTCATCGTGTGAAGCAGAACACTTAAACTATTTCTGTGAATTCTACTCTAAGATCATAAATAGATCCACAGGATGTTCTTCTGACACTTGAAATGATATTCAGAACTATAAACATAAAATAAAGAATATCTATCTAGAATGCAGCTTCTAAATCTGTGGGTCACTTGGCTTGATGTTCTGACCTAACAAAAGAAAATGAGGTCAGTTTTATTTATCAGAGAATAACATATTGGGTTTACCATGGTAAAAGTCTGTCTATATTCATACCTGTTACTCCTTGAATGAGGAAATCTTGGATTAGTGACCACTGTGTGATCAACCTTAAATGCTAATCAATTTTTAGCAGTAACTGGAGAAAGTTGTTTTACTGTTAATTAATTAGTTATTGCCAGAGTCTCTATTATTCAGTGCAGCACCGTAACTGGATTTCTTTGCTAAAGGCTGGTAAATTAATTTTTAATGGACTGTATTTCAAAATTTAATAATGAGGCAATACTGTTTAATTATCTAAGCCAAACACTGAAACAGTTTCAGGGCAGCACACAGCACTTATAAAAAGTTAGTCATTTATCCTACTAGAAACTTTATATATCCTTTATGTCGTAAATATCAAGCAGTGCTTCTGAAGGTCTGTCTTGTCTCTTCGTTACTTAGGTTTTCAAGTTGTATCTCTGCACCTGAAGAGTTCTGTCTGTAGTACAAACGGGGAAATACTGCAAATAAGCAACTGACAGTGAAAATGTCTCAGCTGGTTTTCTAAGGCAATAAAAAAAGATGTGAAAAGTGCATCTTCTTGCCAAGTACAGAGTAGTGCACTGGAAGAGAAGACGTGAAAAGGTGATAGACAGAACATGATGATATACTGCACAGAAAAAAATTGGGAAAAATCAGACTTCATATCAAAGTTAAGATTTCTGAAACACTTCTGTGAGGAAGAAGTGCTCTAAATCCCTGGCAAAGCATATTTCTACACTCCTAGGCTTGTGTCCAGCATTAGAAGGGTGTGCCTGCACACTCAGTGCTTCTTTCTACATGGGCAATGGTAAAAAGCTGTGATTTGTCTTTGTTGGCACTCCGGGGTGGTGGGACTCATGCTGACCTCAGCCCAAAAAGCTGTGGCGATTTTTTAAAGATTTTATTGAGTTCTAAATGTACTAAAAAGTAATGATGAGATTACTTCTGCTATGTACAGAAAAGGAAAGGTGTCCCTGCCTGTGGCAGAGGGTTTGGATTAGAGGATTTTTCATGTCCCTTCCATCCCAAACCGTTCTGTGATTCTGTGATTTTATGACCCTATGAAAAATGTTACCAGTTCTCTCTGATCCTGAAGAACCCTCACTCCATCTGTCCACAATTTGGTTTCCATTTTTGTTTCACTCCCTTCTGGAAGTAAGGACATGAAGTTCCTCCTTCTTTCAGCTCCTCCCTCTGCCTGATGTCTTTCTTTTTATTTCACTTTTCTTTTACTTAAAATGGCACAGAAGTGCCTTTTGCCTTTGGGACACTGAGGTTTCTGGCTGGTTTTGCCATGACATTGTTCAGCATTTTATAAATATCCTTCAAAGTTTTGAGGGCTCTTTCTGAGCTATTTTTTTGCATCAAGGATCTCCAGAAACTGGTAGGCAAATAATACTGTGCTTAAATGAGACTTAAATATTGCCGGGCTAATGAAGGCTACATTAGCAAAAATAAATTAGTGCAAGGACAGGGACCTAAGAACTGTTCCCCCTTTTTTCTTGTGATTGTTTTACCTTACAAGATAGCTTTATCCCTCTTCATGAGGATGCCATCAAACAATTCTTGAATAAAATTCCTTGAATGCAGGTACTGCTTTGGGAGAGTTCCGCTGTATGGATGCAGTATCTGTTGTGTTATTTTGCTGCAGAGACACCAGGATTTCCATTAGTTATCAGTATACTTGTGTATTGAAGATACAACCATGAAGAAAATTACTTCTTATAGTGTTTGCACTGATTATAAAGAAATAAAAGATTACCAACTTTAGTGGAACAGCTAAGCGATCCATTTATCCAATCAAATGAATTTGCATTGATGTGGTTCAATATAATGTCAAAAGTACATTTCAAGCAATATAAATTGATTTTATTGCATATGAAATCAATCCTTGGAGACTCTAGCTCTTGGCAGAATGTAAAAATAGCTGCAGACACTACAATTAGGGGTGTATGTCTGTGTATGTCTGCATTTATGTCTCCAAATGCTAAAGGCTAAAATTGTGGACTTCAGTTTGAACTGGTTTCCGTGGTAACTCACCCATAATGTTCTTTTTTTCCCTCCTATTTCCTTTAATATTTTAATTAAATAACCCTTAACAATGTATTAGTTTCCCTAAGTTACTATATTCCTGAAGTTTTTGATACAGTGTGAGAAAAGTTTTTCCCTTAGCTCTCTTCATAATTTTGATTATAAATTAAGAATATTTGACTTGTAGCTTCACAGAAAAAAAATGTTTTGCTATTACTGCTAATAATAATGTTTGCTGTTCTTTCATTAGTACCATCATTCTTAAAATTATCACATAAATGAAATTGATTTTACATCAGAAGAGTTTTAAGTTAAAAGTTCTTCACACACTGTTTTCAGTAGCAGCACAATTGTTATCCACTAACACTGGTGGTTGACAACAGTAGCAGATTTGTAGTGACAAAATCAGGAGCTCAAAGAAGCTGGAACTAAAGGCATTCTTGTAACTTTGATCAATATTTGGGGCTCCTTCAGCATCTTTTGTCAGAGGTTTTGAGCTTCTGCAGTGCTCAATTTTTCTTCAGTGGATGTTGTGAATATTCCACAGACACCAAAACCTCCAGATGTCTCAAATAACCCACCTAGAAAATGAAACACACAGTTAAACAAAGTGCTAGGAAAACCAATTTTTTTAAACTGCCTTTCCCAGAAATAAAATGAAGCTGAAATTCAAGTTTATTTGGTAAATATCAAAGGGAAAATGACTTCTTGCTATGAATTGTCATCCCTTTATCTCCATCACTGACAACACAACTGTCAATTTTGTGTTGTTTTGTACCTATGAAAAATTCTAACTTTGATGAGGCTGTTATATAAAGGTATGATTTTGAAAAAAAAAACCTTAAGAGCAAAAGTTAGGCAATATCTTCCCACAGTAGTCAGAGATGTCATTCACTTTTTTATGATACAGCTCAAAATTTTACAGGAGTTAGATCAATACAAACTTCCAGAAAATCTTTCAGAAACAGCTATCTCTGAATCTGTAAAGTCAACAGAAATTTAGGCATGGATTTGGGAGCTATTCCTATGGATTACCAGACTCCCCATCATTACATTTCTCCTTGGATTGAGTTTGCACTCAGTCCTAAACAGGGCGATGTGTTATCAAGGTGCTCAGCAGGGCTGTGAGCAGTGGAACGTGGCATCTGTTAAAACCTGCTCATAAATTCTTAATCCCGCACAGAAAAACTGAAGGGTGTCGTGCTGATCTCATTTGATTTGGTTCTGCATGTAGCTTTCACATAATGACACATTTAATAATGGTGTCCTATTGTTATCTCTGCAATACCTATATAAGTTGCATTTCAATTTTTTTTTCTCACGGGGAAGAAGATATATAAATTATCTTATTAAAGAGCTTTAATATTATGAAAAAAGAGATGTACTTAATCCATTTTATTTCCTCCTCTCTTAACAATTGTTACAAAGTGGTAATTACAGAAACACTCTTTGAATGGAGGCAAGCAGAAACGGAATAATTTAAAATTTAACAAAATCAGCTTTACTAGCCTTCAACCAGTCTGAAAATGCTTTTTTATTCAAAATGATCCCTTTTATATTTAGTGAGGACAGTATTTTATTTTTACTAGAGAATGTAGTATTTTATTATCAGTAGAAACTGCTGTTAAAAAGTTGACTTAATTTACTGCTTATGTAAAGCAGCAGACTTACACCAAAGGTGGGTTCCACAACCAAGACTGAGAACTGAGAGGATAAAATTGCTCACAAAATGATATTGTCTCCTTGCAAAAGCCCAACCTCTGCCTCTTAAAGAGCCAGTGGGAACATCATTAATCTCTTCCATAGAAGACTTCCATCGTCATCAGTGTCATTATCCTGGACAAGTCTGCTCGAAAAACAATGAATCAGCTTAAACTCCTCCATGGAATAGAAGGAAAAGGAAGCTGCCACTTATAAAGGGAAATTTTGCACCCCAAAGAAACAGGTATTCATTATCTTCCACCTCTTGAGCTCATACACAGGACTCAGGATTTTCTTGGGGGTGTTCCAAAGTCCTCTTGCAGCAAGAGATTTTCCCCCTCTGGAGTTTGAATTTCTTCTTGCGGAGGAAACTGGAATAATTGGAACCAAGATTTGGGTGTTGCTGTTTTAGCTGGAAGTCCTGAATGCCTGTGTTCTGCTCTACCCTGCTTCATGTGACTCCTCAGCCTGTTTCTCTTCTTCCTCCAAAGGTTCTGATCCTTCAGGTGTTCCAGCATACCCACGTACATAGTAACTCTCTTATCTGATTAGGTGAAATACACTTTAGGAAACACCTGCATTGAAAACATACAAATAATTTTGATTATAGGGTTTGAACTTGCCTAGGGAGGCAGCACAGCAGTTGGTGTCCTGGGAACTGGAAGGTGCAGAAATTCCTGACACTGTGAGGAGCAGCTGGGGACAGATTAAAGCAGCAACTTCCTCACGTAATTCAGCTGCAGCCAGAGAGTGACACAGGACTGCAGTGTGAACCTTTAATCTCATGGACATTGTTCCTATCTTTTCCAGGAGCAAAGCAGTTGTGTATAAATGGATATTTCCCATTTAAGAAGACTATGGAAGTAGATAATAGTTTTCTGCAAGCTGAAAAAGTAGTTATCTAACTTTCCAGAGCCCAACAGAAATAAAATGCTTAAATCTCCCTCCAATGCCACCATGAATAGATCAAAATAGGGAAAAGTAATGAAAATACAGGGAGCAATCAGCTGCTATTGTGAGCATGAATTTTATAATCCTTCAGAAATATTATATGCAACATAATTTTAGACAGAATAGCATTTTTCATTCTTTTTCTGTCCAGGAAATAATCTTCCAAAGTGTTTGACCAAGAGCACTGGCTGAGAGTAGGAAGGCAAATGGATTCAAAATGAATTGAGTTAACATGTTTGTGTTGTTCCTTTGGAAGAAATTCAGTTTTAATGACATTATTCATTCCGAGAAATTGAACAAAATGTATCAAGACAACAGTGAAATTGAAATCTCCAGTGCTGATGCAGTCATCACCCTTAAATCCTTCCCAGTTTCTTATGGCCTCAAAGCTCCCAAAACTATTGTATAGGCTGCATCAGCAGATTGTTGGCCCATGCATCTTCTGTGAATATTTTACATATCCTAGGAAAAACTTTGGTCCTTCACATCCAGGTAACATCAGTTCAGCATTTATCACACTTGCTAAACGTTCTCCAGATTAAGCATTAAGGGCCATTAAAAGACTGAAAAAAACCCTAAATTAGTAATTTTTCACTCTTTCTGCTTATAAAGAAAAAATGAAAGCAAAATTAATATTTCTGAACAAAGGGAAGACTGATGGAAAAGAGGTAGCCAAAAGTGCTACGGCAATGAGGGATGCAGTTACTGGTGTCTCTTATTACTCTTGGGTGTCTTTTTTCATGGATGAGTTTCCCAAGGCTGCACATAAAAACATATTTGAAGAGGATTTATCCTTAATCCTCCCCTAAATCCCCTTTCTGCCATCCATCCAAGAGACAGACTTTGATAGGAATATAAGAATCCAAGGTTCACACTGATGTCCAAAGAGAAGAAAAAATATAATAGTTAGTAAATATTTTTGTTTACTACAATTGCATTTCTGATGCTGAACCTCAGGCCAGAAAATCCTGGTTAGTCATAATGGGGTCTTCTGTACAGTGACGTGCACTGAAATACAGCTAAAAAGATTCAAAGTCCTGGGAACATTTTTATTTGTAAAACATCCTAACCTGATGAAGTCTTTGTTTTTTAAACCCGTACTAATTCTGGGATTGAAAGAAACCTCGAAAAAATCAAATGAAAACAAACCAATACAAAAAAAACCAAAAACTCTCCCAGATTAAGGAGCACACCAAGGCTATTTTTCAGCCTTGAAAAAGAAATTTTCAAGGTGTTATAACAATATATATGTTATGGCAATATATATGTGATTTTACCCTAATATATTATCAAGATTGATTAATGTTTTTATTTTCAAGAGAATCTTTTTCCTACTTACCGCCAGTATTTCATAAAGTTAGACAAAAATTTTGTAAAATTCTAGCATCTGGGATATGTAAGTTTTGCAGTTAAGTCTGTTGATGAAAGATGAGTTGAACAACTTTGCAACTTTATTCCCTTTTTGTCATTAGGTGAAATGTCCATCAGCAACACCATGGTTGCTTCGTTACGAACAATTCCAGATATTTTAGTGCATCTCATGGTTTTATAATATCTCTAGTGTATAATTTTCTGACTTGCAGCTGCTCCTTCAAAACGAGTGATCTGAGACACAAGGAAGCAGGGTAAGAGGTTGCCCAGGGAGGCTGTGGGATTAACACACTTTTGAGGTTTTCAAGATCAGACTGGATAAACCTTTAAATAACCTGATCTGGATTCATGACCTGATTTTGAGCAAGGGGATCAGGCCAGAGATCTCCTTCCAATCTGCTGACTCTTTATCTTCCAGTCTCATCATGATGTCTTGATTATCCTTGGATTATCCAAAATGGTGCTAAACACTTATGTTTAGACAACTAAATACTGGAATAATATCTGTTCCTTTGAACAGGAAAAACCCACAGTTATAACTGTAAATGAAGTAGGCTCTTGAGGAGATGATGCTCAGGAAAAGGGAAACCTTCAGGTCCATGCCATTGCTTTGAGAGTGGCTAGAAAGAAAACAGTTGTGGTAGACTGAGGGGTTCTTAATGAAATCTGAGTTTTAATAAGAGAGATAATCATTGTCATCAAGATATTATGCGAAAGGAGCATGTGTTATTTACCAGTGCTTATATAAAACACAGGGTTAAATGAAATCCTAAAACCAAATGTGTAGAAAAATTCCGCACACCCCCGGCCCCCTGGACACACATTTCCCCTTCTCAGAGCTCCTCCCCTGAACGAAGGATTGCAAGCAAATATTGCCTAGCTTTGCAAGAGCTGACAACCTCACCCGATGTCAACAGAGAATGTTGAAGGGCTACTGCTGCAGTTCTTTATGCAAATTGCTGTTGTCCCAAGGAAACCAACTCTTTTATGCAATTAAATTGTTTACAAGCCTATTTATATCTTAATAATGGCTTAGCCTGGGTGATTTTTGTTTCTGCTGGCACTAAGCATTTAAGCAAGCTCTTTCTATTATCCACCCATATTTGTGAGCTGGTGCTGTGGAAGGGATTGACTGGCTCATTTCTATGCAAAGATTCTTTCCTGTATTCAAATGAGTTTTCAACCCATGAAGCACATTTCCAGGGTTGAAGAAAAATTAAAACATTAAGAAATCGCCTCATGCAATTTCACCACAATGTACAAACATCAAACTGCAGAAATTGTGGTGTTTCCTTAAATGCCTCAGATATTTCTCCTATGTATTAAAAAATGAAGTTAATGAGATACGTATATTCTGCAAATAAGATTTGTTTGGCTTGTGACAATTTTAATAGCAAATGGATGGATTCTTTAGCTAATAAAAAGACTTGCTAAAAAAAGTCAAATGTGCAAAATAACTGTATTTAAATAGTAAAAAAGGATTTAATTTGCTAATTCAACATTCTTGTGTTTTGTTGGGTTTTAGGGTTGGTTTTTATATAAACGATAATTGGTTGAAAACAGGAGGAAAAGTCAATCCTTTCCATGTTTCCTTTTTTTCAGAAATCTATTGTCAACATTTTTAAAAAGAAACATCATCTCTGTAAGCTTGATTTCAATAGAACATGAAATAAAAGCAAATCAAAGCCAACAAGCATACACAAAGTAAAAAACATGGATGAACTCGCACGACAGAAACATTCTGATCCCACCCCCTCATCTTTTCCCTAATTTTCACAATTTAAGGCAAATATAGGTTGCTACATTATGAAAGGTGCCTGGGTCACAAAGAAGATTTTAATAAGATGTTTCTTACTTCACCTGTTTTTCATCCTGTGAATTTCTCAATTCTTTTGCTACCCCGTCCTACCTGTAACAGAGATAATGTCCTCTTCACTTAAATCAGATAATTAGTTTGACCACGACTGAATTCATATGAAAGGTGTGGGATTTAAACCAAAAGTGTCATAACCTTATACACATTTTTTTAGTCTGAAGTTTTTAACAAGAGGTTTTGTGGAAAAGTGAAGTGGCACCACTATTAATTTCCCTTAAAAATAAAAGCCAGTTATCTACTTCTTTTTCGGTGATGTAAACGTTAAAGGACAGGAAATCATTTTAGGTTGTTAGACCCAACCTTGTACAGATGCCAGGGCATTCCGAGTCAGTACATGCAATATTTTCACGGATGTAGCTTGCAATGGATGTATGGCATTGACGTGTTACGTCAGCAGACAACGTGGTACCCACAAAGCCAAACTTTTCTGTGGGATCATGCGAAATCTACATACCTTCATCCTCAAGACAAGGAAAATCTCAAGGCATCTAGTGACTTTATTTCTTAATTGTTCTTTTATGCATAGACTTCTAAACTGCATTAGCCCTGTAAATATTTTATTTTTTTTTTCTGCAACTGACCCTCAATTGTGAAGACACCAACTAGGACAGGATAAACTCTGAGTCTCAGATAAAAAGAAGCCAGGCACTCCAAATAATGTCAAGAAAAAGCTAAAAAAGGAACAATTCTTCTAGTACTTAGATGAAAATTTAATGTAGTAATTTCTTTATTATTCTGATGAATTAAAAGCTTAAAGACATTGATTTATGGATTTAATCTTTATTATGACCTTTATTTGATTACTTCATTAATGAAGCTTTAATTAGCTGAGTAAAATTGCAGTTTATGAGTTTAGTATATTGCTTTGTGTAGTGTAGTTTGATCTTTTCCTAAATTCTTAAAAATTAAACAGAAATATCTAATTCCACCTAAATTCTAAAAATCTCAAAGCCAGCAGGTTGTTTTGGGCAGGAACCAGCATGGCAGTGAATAGATTTAGATTAGATTTTAGGAAGAAATTCTTCCCTGAGAGGGTGGGGAGGCCCTGGCACAGAGAATCTGTGCCTGCCCCATCCCTGGAAGTGTCCAAGGCCAGGCTGGACACGGCTTGGAGCAACCTGGGATAGTGGGAGGTGTCCCTGCCCATGGCAGGGGGTGGAATGAGGTGATCTTCATGGTCCCTTCCAACCCAAATTGTTCTGTGATTCTATGATTGGGTCCTGCTCTTATACTCAAACCAGGATGATCCAGATTGCCAGGGTAGGAGCAGAAAGAGCCGCGAAAATAAGTCCTTTGTCCCCTTGACCTGAATTTTATCCCCTGCCAGTGCATGGTCCCACCAGCAGTGCTCAGATCTGTCTCTGCCTTTGTCTTTGCAGTCCATGATGGGACAAGTCTGTTCCACAGAGATGGCAACCGCAGATGTAGCTGTTAAAGCTTTAACTTTGCTGAGGCATTCAAAAATGTTGTCCTCTTTTGTGGATTCTTTGTTGAAACTGGAAACTGTGTTCAACGAATGGAAGCAGAAGTGCCAGATAGACTAATAAAGAAAGAATGAACTCATGAACCTCATTTCTCAAGGCAATTAGGTAAAAAGACCCTGCCAGAGTCTTTTTTTTCCTACTGTGAACTCTACAAAATGTGTTAATAATCTTAATAAAGACATTTGTGTCTGTTATTACCTAACATAGCAAACACCTAGTGCTGGATGTTGGGCTTGGTGAAGCATGTCTATTTCTTCCTTATCTATTCTTGCAACTTTCTCTGTTCTCTTTTCTTTCATTCTTATGAATAAAATGCCAAAACTTTTGATCAGAGGCTATTGGCATTGCTGAATTCTTGAAAAGCTGGAGGAAAATATCAATAATAAAAATAATTAATAGCAGAGGTCTTCAGTGATAGATCTCAACAGAACTTCTCTATTTAAAGAAATAATTGATTTCTATTAAATTAGTTTCTTCTTGCAAATTATTAAGTTCTAACAATATTTAAGAAATGCCACATTTGGTTGCTTGTAGATTACCCATACTGAGATCACTAAAGCCTTGTGAAATTAAGGTTCTAAGTCAGTTCTGATAGCTTATGGAAAATCCCCATCACTGAATGTCATAATAAAATTTCAAGTATTTGGAAAGCCAAACCACAATCTAATCAACGAGTCTAAACTCCTTTTTTTTTTAAACTTGCTTTGTTTTTTTCTTTCTTTTTCTGATGGTCAAGATTGCAACATACCTCATCACACTTTGGTTTAAATTAAATAGTAACTAATAAATGACAGTATTAGTGCTATTACAAAGTCTGTCATGGTAAATGGTGTTCTAACAACCCTACTAATATCAGCTAATTCAAATATGGCATTCCTCCTTCTTTTCTTTTACGACTAGTCTAATACGAATTGATGTGATGAATTAAACACATAAAAAAATTATTTTCTTAATTTTTTTTCTCTTTTCTTCTCAAATCCACTTTTTTTTTTCCCTGCTACTTGTGAAAGGTAATATCTTATTCATCTGTGTTCACAAAATACTTTCTCCTTCTTCATCTCTCCGCACATTACAGACACGTGTGGGCACACACATTAACACAAGGACTGGAAATGCAGAAAAGGAATTTGAATACCTCTCCAACTGAAATACCAATGCACTGTCCAACCTCCCTGATCGCCTAAAGACCAGAACTATTCACATTATAGTGAACAACCATGATCCATTTCTTCCCACCGAGCTGCATAGAGTATCTTTGTACACGGATTTGAGTCAAAGGAATAGTCAGCTATAAGGCCAAGGAAACACATTCTTTATCACCAGCTTATCTCATTTCCTTCCTAGCTGAAGCACGAGTTTCTATCAACCAAGTCCTCCTGTGCTCCATCCACACTGCCATGCAGTTATCTTTGTACCAGTACCAGAATACATTCCGAGTTCCACGAGGGAAATGGTGTTGAGCAGTTTTGCTGTAAGATCTAGAGCCTTGTGCTAGGTAGACTCCAGCTATTCCCAGTTTGTCTTTCAGAAGGAAATAACTGGCTCCGTCTGGTAGAGATGCTGCCTGTGAATTGATCTCTATGGAATATACAGAAATCATACAGAACCAAAGCCCGTTTAAGCACAACGTTTGCCATATGGACTAATTTACTGAGTTTGGTTTTGTTTTCTCCAACAGATTTCTGACAATATGAGATGTACAGGAGCTTTGGTTACACTGTCTTATACTTTATAGAATCACAGAATTTTTCAGGTTGGAAGAGACTTCAAAGACCATCTTGTTGATGGTCCTATGGGTAGGGACCTTTTCCACTACCCCAGGTTGTGCCAAGTCCCGTCCAACCTGGCCTGGAACCCTTCCAGGGATGGAGCAGCCACAGCTTCTCTGGGCAACCTGTGCCAGGGTCTCACCACCCTCACAGTAAAGAATTTGTCCCTAATATCCAATCTAGATGTCCCCTCCTTCAGTTTGAAGCCATTCTCCCTTCTCCTATTCCCTGCATGCCCTTATAAAAAGTCCCTCTCCAGCCTCCTTTCAGGCCCCATTCATTTCCTTCTGAACTGCATTTCTTTCACTTTTTCCACATAGACCGTGAATACATGATAAATTTCAGTTCTCAGTCTGATCCATTTGACATTTCCACAAATGCTTCAGTTCAAACATGGTTGCGAGCAGCAAGGTGCTGGTGTGGCTCCAGTGATCTGAGGAGAAGTCTGCCTGATATCATTCTCTTCGTAGGTGCAGAATAGTCCTTATCTCCTCACTGGTAAACACCTTCATGGTTCTGCATAGTTGTGTATCTTCACCAGAGTCTTTGTCTGGGAGCTTTTGGCTGTTCTGCTTGCAAAGGGAAGGGATTTTGTAGGAACAGCTACATCAATCCTGCAGAGCTGCACCTTGACACGTATGATGAACTTAGACTGCCAAATAAATGGTTTTGATGATGTACAGTTTAAAACTCCTTTCAACAATGTAATTTATTTAGTCAAAACGTTTAATCCATCCCAGTGACAAAACTCCCTCTTTACTGTATTGTTTAGGCACTATTTTTACCACTCCCCACACAGTTCTGGCAGGGGCATAGAAGGAAGACTGACCAAGTTTTACTGGAGACATGATGAGTGAGTGAAAACACTATTTGTTTGAATCACTAACAGGTCATCTGCTATTTTTACTCCAAGAACTACAGCTGATGTTTTAAGGAATTCTTACTTGCTGAAGCTTTCA
Organism: Rhagologus leucostigma; assembly: GCA_013397725.1. Lineage (NCBI taxonomy): Eukaryota > Metazoa > Chordata > Aves > Passeriformes > Rhagologus > Rhagologus leucostigma. The sequence goes on from VZTD01005357.1 coordinate 217,274, forward strand.
ACATTTTTCAATGTTTTGAAATTTGTTTTTATTCCTCAGTGGAGTAAAAACAATCCTTTGAGCAATATTCACTATTTTGAAATGTTTCAGTTTCAACAAAACAATGTATTTTAAATGCCTCTAATTACCTTGAAGATATTATTTCCATTTTAAGCTAAGTACGCCTGTCTACGATTTTTCATACGAATATAAGGCAACAGAACCAACCAATTGCCCTCAAAGTTAATAGGAATTTGGTGCCTGGGAACAATACACATCTTTAAAACTAATTAGTTGCCTAGAAACCATACAAATCCCTAAAACTTCTGTAGAGTTAAGGATATTAACAATGCCTAAGTAATGCACTGTTTCATGCAAGAAAAAAGTAAGATTTGAAAACGTGATTTCAATGGCAGAAGTGTAGGAATGTGCTTTCAAGGTGGCACTTTCAAGCAGGCACTTGAACACTTAGAAAGCCTTAGGGTTGGGATCTGGAGTGGAAGTTCAGTCTCGCTGTGATTTCACACCTGTTGCCTTGAAGTGGGAATATTTTTAATGTTCTGGCGTGCAGGAGAGCACTCTGTGCTGGAATAGCATTGTCAGTAAAGCTGGACAGTCCAGGCTGATGCTCAGTAATCCTCTTTTGTTTCACTGTATTGCCCTGCACGAAGTTGAGCAAAGCAGATCTGTGTGGTGGCCACTGCTTGGCACAGGTGTGAAGGCAACCCTAGGGAAGGCCAAAAATCCTACTGAAGATTCAGTGCTAACAGTTAACAGCACAAAAAAAAAAAAAAAAAGCCTTCTGGGGCACCAGTAAATCAAAAATTGTACTTTCCCCAGTTTACACACATGTTCTACTGCACTCTTAGGGAATAGCTAATCCCAAATTAAACAAGAGGGCATAAAGCAAGCCTGATATAGAACTGCTAACACATTTGGTGCCATTCACTCTTTGAATTCACCACAACAGACTGTTTTTAGAATAAATGATTTGATTTCTCTTTTTTTTAAAGAAATCCACGCACGTATCTGGCTAAACCGTGCTTTTTCAGTTCCACGAGATAGGGCAACGTTAAGCATCCTGTTAATCCTTGTGTTTCAGTGCTCAGAGGTTATGGCTTTAGTAGAGAGAAGGTATTTTCCCTTGTTTAGCATTAGAAAACATTGGGAATTAAGAAGGGATATTTACTCTCCTTAAAAATATTCATCAGAATTGGCAGATATCAAATGAGTGTTTTACTGCTATTTAATTCTTGCCTTTTAAGACAAATGACGTCCCTAAAGTGGAGTTAAGGTTGAGAAGCAATGATATGAAGACATTAAGTTACTTCTTGTTCACCTGGGCAGTCTGTGGGAGGTCTCAACAGTAGTTTAAGATCTACTGGGACTTGGCTGAGAGCTTTGAACAACAAACTTCCACTTTAAAATCCACTGCAGTACCAGCACTACGTAGCCCACACAAACCCATAGAGCTGCTGCATTCACATCAGGGTTTGTCTGGCACCTGTTTTAAATGGGCAATGTGCAACCAGCATTTTTTTCAGTTGATCTTTTAACAAGGTACAGCGAGGGCATGATGACGGCAAGAATCTTCGTTTTCTTTTGTGGAGCAAACAAGTGGAGCTCTACAAATTTTATGTATTCATCTACTTACCTACTATTTCTTTCTTTTTATGGTGAAAGAACAAATAGGCAATGAGATCTAAGCCAGACAAACTCCATTTTAAATAGACTACTGATCTAAAAAAATATGCAAATGATTCCATTAAGGACACACTTTATTGTGTACTGTTGAAATAGCTACATTAAAAGGAATCTGCATGGAAAATAATGAATGTGAATCGATATCTACAAAAACTGTTTCAACAAGCAAAGGTAAATGGTTTTCTAGCACAGTTTGTGCTGAGCTGCTGCCATACCTATATTTGTAATCAGTGCTGCCTAAAAAAAGGGCTCTGAAAATAAACACTGGGAAAGTAATCACCTGAGATCTGACACTTTAAAACTAGTGGTCAAAATTAGTATTCTGAAGTCATGAAACCACCGTGTATGTGACTGAATAGCTGCTGTTATTGGGACACACTGATTTATCACCTCACGCAAGATGCAGAAGTAAATTCAAAAGCTGTATAATAAAATCCTATATGAAAAAAAAAAGTGTTTTATTAGATTCTTTTTACATTGTAACATTTAATATTCATAAATTGAACATGAATATTATTTTGGAAAATAAATTCTTAAATCAGATTATTCAGGCTGCTAAAAATTCCTTCCCTCCAAAATAACTGGACGAACCAGGTGTGGCACTGTTATTTTCTAAGAAAATAATGTTTTCAGAAGCCTTGCAACATTAGGCTTTATTGTTATTATTATTATGGTGAAATGTTTTCAAACATTTTAGTTGTCATTCATGAATGCCTCAGAAAATAAAACTACTCCCAGGTTAAGTGGGTTTCAAACATGTTTACTTCTTTACACTCAGAGATAAATCTTTCCAGTTAAATTATTAAGTGAATGCAGAGTAAATCCTACTTGCCATGACAAATTAAATCACACTTCTACCTAGGAATATTTACTTCACCAGAAGTGTTTTTATCTAAAGATTTATGAGGGAAAAAAAATGTCCAGGTGCTGAGTCATGCCATGATGGTCTTCTTTCCAATCCCAGACTCAAAAGAGTTAATCAACATTATATTTTTACATTTATGTTTTATTGTTTTACTTAGAGTCACAATGGAAGGGCAACTGGAGACAAACACAGAATACATCAGTCAACAGAGATACAAAGAAAGAAAGAAAACTGAAACAAAGGAATTGTGTGATTTTTTGAGAAATTTATCAGAGCGTGTACAGGGGGTCCCTTCTGTGACAAATCCTCTGGTTACAGGAAATGCTGACTATAAATTCTTCTTCCTGTTCTTCTCAGAAGAGTAGATGATGGCAATTAGGATATGTACAGTTCCATGTTTTAGAGCCATAGTTATTGCAGGTACTGGGCTGGGAGACCTTGTAAAATCTCCGAGGGAGGTTTCTAGCTAGAAATCACCAAATCTGAGGATTGTGCTTTGTTATGGATCATTTCCCCTCCGGGCAAGAATAAGAACCTATACGGTTTTTTAATGTTTCATTTTTTCTTTGATAAGGTTTTTTTAATTTTACTCTTTTAGCAAGTTGAGGTAAAGCGGCTCAATCTTAGTCCTGAAAGACAAATATTGGTCTTGGCAACTAAGCTAATCACACAGCCCTGGGAGCTTCAATAGTTGCAGCTGATTTCATAGAATCATAGAATGGTTTGAGCAGGGATGCTTTCCACTATCCCAGGTTTCTCAGAGACCAATCCAGCCTAGCCTTGGACACTTCCAGGGGTGGGGCAGCCACAGCTTCTCTGGGCAGCCTGTGCCAGGGCCTCACCACCCTTACAGTCAGGAGTTTCTTCTTAATAGCTGATCTAACCCTGCCCTCTATTAATTTAAAGCCATTTCCCCATGTCCTGTCCCTCCAGGCCCTTGTCCAAAGTCCTTCTCCAGCTCTCTTGCAGCCCCTTTAGGCACTGGGACAGTTTATTAGGAATGAGGAGCTGTTTCAAAAGTGTAATGGCCTTAGAGAAAGAGAATTAAGGGAATTCGTATTTTTATGTACTGTGATTTCTTCAGCAGGGAATTGACTGCTTGAAGGAGAGACATTTGCTTGTGACAGTGCTGGATCCTGCCCCCAGCTTCCCCTCTGCATTCCAGCTTTGGAGAGGAGCATTGCTGAGTAGAGGAAGGTATGAGACAAGGTGTACAGGTACGTAAGTAATCACAAGTCTAATGCATGCTGGAAATGGTTAAGTCTCCAGGGGTCACAGATGTCAATTTTCAAACATCCTTGAAGCACACACACCTGAGAATGGCTGTGGCGGGGCGAAGACTTCTCTTGCCTTCAAAACAAAGGGACTGCTTGAGCTCACACTGAGTGTCTGTGATCAGTTTTCCAAACTAAGGCACTCAAACACCTCTGATGAGGTTTAGACCCACTACTCATTCCAGCCCTCCAGTCTTTACTCAGACAAAAGTTTTGCTGACCTTGAGGGCAGTTTTGCAGAACCGAGGCTGCAGAGAGGTAACTTCCATCCCTATTAGGATGGAAAGCTCACGGAATACCTCCTTCACATTCCCTTCAATGACCCCAAAGCCTGTAAAAAGAAGAGTTTAATTTCTTTGACACACACTGCTTCAGTTGCTGGCACGACAAGTTGTTTCTCACTGAAGCTCTCTAAAATACTATTGATTTTGGCAGGATGGCTGAAATGAGCTACTGTCTGCTTCTTATCATCTCCCATAGACAATGGAAGACAACTATGGACAATGTCCAATCTGCTTTGGAACCACAGGGTTTTCACTGGCAATTTCAAACAATGGGCAATACATATTCCGTGGTTTAGGTCCAATTTTGTTTTGTCAAAGAATACAACTCTTCTCTTTTGCCACTTTGAATAATATGACTCATTCTGCCTTGCCATTTTCAGCTTCTTGAGTGATTTATCCTTGATGTCATTTTTAACATTGTTCTATAAGCAAATACACTCTGTACCCAGAAAATGTGGCTCCCATATCTGAAGAGCAAAGGAGAATTTATTGTTCACTATCTCATAAAATTATTTTGTCTTTTGTGGCACAAATACAGATAGAAATGGCTGCCTACTCTTCCTTAAGTTTTTGAGATCCTTTCAGTGGTTAAGTTTCTTTTGTGAGAACATCAAAATGAAATGTGCGGGAACAGAGAACAGAAAAACACCACTTTGCCGACAACTTTGTATAAATTTGTACAAGTCACAAACAATAGAATCAAAGTATGATTCTCTCTTCCCGATAGACATTTGTTTTATTTGATTATCTCTTTTTATTTCACAACTGTAAAAATGAGAAAGAGTTTGCAGACTATGCTTCGCACAGGACTGAGTGATCTGTGTGCTTTTCAGCAGAGGTTTCCTGCAGGGTCACACAGATGGGAGTTTTCTCCTCTGCAGAATGACAGATTTGATATCATGATGGAGACGCAGGCTCTGGATAGAGACAAGGCAGGGAAGGACACCACGACCAATTTCTCTGGTTTGTACCATGTAAGGACTCGAGCTGTTATGTCATCTACACCTGAGTATGAGTAAGCACTGAAGAACATCCTTACTGTGAGGATGGTGAGGCTCTGGAACAGGGTGCCCAGAGAAGCTCTGGCTGCCCCATCCCTGCAAGTGTTCCAGGCCAGGATGAATGGGACTTGGAGAAACCTGGTCTGGTGGAAGGTGTCCCTGATCGTGACAGAGGGGTTGGAACTGGATGGTCTTCAAGGTGCCTTCTAACCCAAGCCATTCTATGATGATTCTATGATGATTCTATGATGATTCTATGATGATTCTATGATGAATGTGGCTCTTTGCTATGAGTCAGCTGTAATCTGGTGAGAAAATATTCCTCTTTTGACTTTTACTCTCTACTTTAATTTATGAGTGCTCTGCTGGGTGTCTGGGATTCCCAGTTATTAGAGCAGACCCTGGAGTGGTTGGTAGTTCGAATAAAAGCAATTAGTATGAATAAAAGCAATGGCAGTGGGAAGGAACCATGCAAATCCTTTAGCAAACAAATGAGACCTGAAGTCCGTGCAGTGTTAATCTAAATGAAGCACTCTCTAAGCACAGTGGAAAAGCTTGGTCTGCAATTTTTATAACCCTTTGATACACTTGAGATCACATTTATCCCTTGTCTTCATTCTGATTTTGCAGCTCACTTACTTCACAGGAAGTCAAGTAATTTGGGAAACATTTATCAGCCTCAAGACGAGCTGAGGAACATCCCACTGGGGAGAGATTATGATGGCTTGGCCTCCTGGCAGTCCCTACCCGAACCATCATCTGCAGTGTGTAACCAACCATACTTTTACTGAGTGAATACCAAAAGTGGCACTCGTATTTTACTGAACAAAGACTCTGCTTTCATTAGCTCTCATCGTGATTTGATTTATTGATGAGTACAAGAGAGTGCTTTCCAAGGACAACACAGAAAAGTTTGGAGAAGCCACATCAGCGCCAGTGTTCAACAGGGCAGAGACCACAATGCAACAGCAATGCTCCAGTGACAATAGTCTGGGGCTACGGGGCAATACTGTGGTGAGTAGTGGCTTCTGAGACCAGCCCTTTATGTTTTTTTAGGAGTTCTTTTTTGGGGGTCACACTGTGGTTTATCCTAACTTCTTAATTTCCAACAGGACATGAAACTGTTGTACATTGCAGCACGTCTGCAGCCATTTAGGACTTTATAGCTGCAGCTACTTTTCGTACCTGAGATGTCTCCTGGTTCACTGCAGCAGTGGGGATAAAACCCAGATCACCTCGCTTGTTGTGGCTGTTAATATTGTGGGGACTATTGACGTTCTAAGTGGGATGCCAGTGGCACACGTGCCTTGGCTCTGTGTGAGGGCTGTGCTTTGGGTCTAACTCCAAAGTCACTTTGCTGATCACACAATAAAACCTATTGGACCAAAGACGCACTGACAACTAAAAAAAAAACCCATTGCATCAAAGCATATGACAAATTAAACACCTTCTACACTGTTTTTTCAAACTTTTTTTCTAAAGCACAGGTACATAACACATAAATTATTTACATTAAGGAAAATATGTAACAGAACACTGTGATCAAGGTGGTAGAGACTCTAATGGATGTCTGAGTGTAAAAAGGTCCCTTGACCAATTAGGGGAAACATCTTTGATTAACAGCCTTTTGTATTCACTCTCTTTATTTCTCCTTTGTAAGCCATTAATGGATATGTCAGCTAAAAAAGCAGCCCCATAAGAATCAGCTTTGGAAAAGATAATCTGAGATCATCTAAGTTCATTGCCATTAGTGTGGAATTGTTCTCTATAGCATTGTTTAAGAAGCTTTATTCAGCCTAATTTTAGGTAACTCAATCACGAAATTATTTTTCTGTTTCTCTACAGTCTTCATCACTAACCAGCTGAATAGTCTAAAAAGAAATAAAAAGGCTTTTTTTCATTTTGATTCTATTGCTTTTGATTTTCTATAACCTATCCTCTAGGATGACTTGTAGCTTCTTTCCTTTACGTGTATTAATTTAAATGATTTTTCAGCTGTATTGTTGCAAACAGGGACCAGAAAGCTACAGATTAGGTTGTGGGGTTTTTTAAATTCAATTAGAAGACATCATTTTTCTGCTGATATTAGAAAATTTGATAAAAATTCTATTTACACACACACACATATATACATACATATACATACACACACATCATGCACACACCTCTCTTCAGTCCATTCTAATGGTAAGATCATGGAGTTCAGGCCCTATCTCTATTTTAAAATGTGAACTATAAATTATAAAATGCATATTCATGCGATTATTTCTGTTTGTTCTTTCATCCAGTTGCTGAGAAATGCTTAGTGACTGATATGAACATTGTGGGAGAGCAGCAGTCCGAGAAGTTCCTTCTGACCTTAGAACCACAGGGTTTTCACAGCAGACAGAGATGTGAATTCAGACTATAAAATACCTCCAACTTGTGTAAAATCACTTTATTGTTGGTGGGAAAAATGTAAGAAAAGCAAATAAAAGCTTTATGTCAACTCCTGGTCTATATTGCACTGTAGTAGAATGTCTCCTTCCAGGTTACCCCCAGAGACTGGCATGAGAGAAACAGATGCATCTCCATAATTCTGCTAATTGTAGCAATTAAAAATGTATCTGCTCCATTCTTGCTTACTCCATGTTTAAATCTATTGTATTACTATTTTTATTTCTCACATTTTTTTGCTTTCTTTTTCCTTCTCTAATCCATCTGTGAGAACCCAGGAACTCATAGCCCAAAGCAATAGGAGAAGTCCTTGAACCTTAGCTCAGCTTCCATTTCGACTGTTTGTGTAATTATGCTTTAGTCACTTTTTAGGCATCAAAAACCACCGGATCTCGGTTGTTTGGTCCAGGAAATGGTGAGGACAAAGATATTCTGTGCCCTAGGAAAAAGATGATAGCAGTGACTGCCTAGGTTTAAGCTCTCGGAAAAAAAGCCACAGGATACTCATCCTGGGTATCAGTTCAACACCAGATTTGGGTTAATATTTCATCTTTTTATGAAACCTAAGTTGAAATAATTCATCTACACTTTCTCACAAACTTTTTGTCCCTTGTCCCTCCTAGTGAGTAAGACAACTGCAAATGACTTTGTTTACCCATTTTCAATAACTTGGCAGTGCTGGTGGACATTTTTATGTGGGAATCTACATTTCTGCTACAACCTTTGCAAAGGAGACAGCAAAGCCCATGCTTGTCATCTTTAGGTTAGAAAACAAATTGTTATATGGCATCCTACAAGGGCATAGCTATTCCTGATACAGAGAGCACATTTACCAGGAGATAATCACGTTTTGTGTAAATGTGGCAGCTCTTGAGCTAATAGCAGTGCTATTGCCTAAATATGTTACTCATTTCAGCTAATTAGCCCTGCAGTAAAAACGGAGAGAATTGCCACACCCGTCAGCATTAACGGGAGAAATAAAGCTCCTACAGCAACTCCAGCTTCCCTGTGTGCATTTGACTGTATTTACGCTGCCTATACGCCTGTTAACCTGTCAGTAAAGTTCCCAGGACACAAACTTATAGTTCCACATTGCTTATACATTGTGATAAATCCATGCTAAATCTGAGAGTGTGGGGGATAACTGTATAATACAGCTTAAAAAGCATTTTTTTTTTTCGTAGATTTGGTTTAAAAATCATCTCCAGGTTTTTTTTCTCCTCGTGATTTAGCAAAAAAATCCCTGTATTATTCTTGCCAATCCTTCCAGTTACATTGCATAAGTGATGATTTTATGGTACTATTTTCTGCTGGTACCAGCAACCTGCCAGGCCATGTTGGGTCAGAGAGCAGGTGGAGTTTCATACCACAGCACCAGCAAGGTTGAGGGGATTTTTCTGGGAAGATTGACAGTATAGCAGAGCTCACTCCGAAAGAGAAAAAAGCACTCATGGGTAAAATAAAACATTACTGAAGTTTCAGGTTAACAGTTAATGATCACACAGTTCTTTGCAGGCAATTACTGCGGTCTTTTTAAAGCCACTTTTGGGGCTGCTGAAGGGGCCCTTGGAGGTTCCTGTACTACTGATACCATTTCATCAAACCATTGGTTTACTTGCAGCTGAAAATGCAAAGTTTAACGTTCTGCTTTGGAATTGTTCCATGTGATATTCTCCCTCACAGTCATTCAGCTGAGTGTGACTTATTTCTGCAATACAGCAGCATCTGAGAACACTGATATAACATCAGAGCACTGAAACTGGAATCTCTGAACAAGTTTAAAACGTATGTGTAAAATGCATCTACCACTGGCAGTCATGAATAAAAAAAAACCCAACCCATTTATTTTCATTATTTTGGGGGTTTTTACTTCTCTCTAGGTTCATAGTCAGCAGAGACGTCTTTAGGAAATGACACTGAGATAACACATAACAAAGACCAGTCCTGCACTAAAGAGATACAATAGAAACACATTTAGTGGAAAAAGCTGATAGTTGTTTCTGTACACGAATTTAGAGCCAAAATAAACAAATAACTTTCCTAGGGTGACAAGAAGTCTTTAGAAATGCTCATTGTGCATCATATCCTTTCACACGGGCCATGTAAATGGAAGAAACACAACCAGTAATAACTCTCTGTCCTCCTATCTGAGTGTGTTTTTATCCCGGTGCATCATCAAATTCTCTATTTGCTTCCAGGACTCAAATGCACATTTCCACGTTACATGGAGGTTGACAGGCTGGGGAAGCTGGTGGTGTTCAGCTTGGAGAAGAGAAGGCTCCAGGGAGACCTTAGAGCCCCTTCCAGCGCCTAAAGGGGCTCCAGGAGAGCTGGAGAGGGACTTGGGACAAGGGCCTGAAGTGACAGGACAAGGGAGAATGGCTTTAAACAAGAAGTCAAGTTTAGATTAGATCTTGGGAAGAAATTCTTCCCTGTGAGGGTGGTGAGGTCCCGGCACAGGGTGCCCAGAGAAGCTGTGCCTGCCCCTGGATCCCTGGAAGTGTCCAAGGCAAGGTTGGACAGGGCTTGGAGCAACCTGGATAGTGGAAGGTGTCTGGTGGAAGGTGCTCATTTTGAAACCTTATTATCTTATGATTTAGATACTCAAACTGTCTAAAAGCACCCAATTTGCTGAAAGGAATATAAAGTATCCAAGAGGTTGCTTGGCGAAGGCTGGATATGATCTTGTCTATATTTTGTCCAATAAATCACACTTCAGCTGTCCCATGAATGGCTTCCTTCTTACAATAAAATCAGTTGCAGAGCATGGGGTTTGTACCACCAAAAGGTGAGGAAGACTAAAAAGAAAAACCTCAGAAAAATTAATATCTGAAAATCAGCCTTGGTTGACACTTACAACAATGACAATCTCCTGGAAAATCTGAAATAAGAGATATTTATTTACAAATTGAACCCCAACTTGTAAACAAAGTTTACAGATTGATGTTCAATGGATTTGAAAACAGGGATATCATAATTCAAAACAGAATGCTCACCAAACCTTTAGCACTACATAGAGCCACATTAATATGCATGCACAGGCACAAACATATGTCATGCACAAAATGCAACCTGATATGAAAATAACAGTGTACTACTTTTTTTTCCCCACTTTTTCTGGAATCACTTTTTGAAAGAGTGTTAACATTAACATTTGGAGTTTCCATCCATAGACATATGCTACATTTATTTTACTACATCAAGAAAATATAAAGTAATTTTTATACATTGTCATATTCTGAAATCCTTGTTATAGGAATATACAGCATTTAAAATTTTTGCTTATAAAAAGATTTACATTATTTAGGTCAAAATACTGGATTTATAACTCAATATATATTTTTTATTCTAACCTATTTTATTCTTCTGTAGATCATTTGATAAACCATGAGTGTCCTGACAAGCAAAGCAACTTTACTTCATTCAAAGTAAGTGAGGTGATTTGATTCTGAATGTAGTGAAGCAAAAATATGAACCGATACATTATGGTATTCAACATTAATGGCTTAAAAGGCAAAGGAATGTTGCTTGCATTTATGTGACTTTTCTGTTTCATTTTATATGATCCATTAGCTTTTCTTTTCTTGCTTCAGGGTGGATCTGATGAAGACAATATAATCAGATGGCCCATCCGTCCATGCATTTTGAATCACTGAATCATTTCTTTGAGGAAGAAAATAACAGCAGTTTCATAAACACTAGTTTTTATTTTTCAACCATTCCATACCACAAAAATCTTTGTTGTGATCTACTGAGCTACTTGGAACTCCTGTTGCCTTCGGAGAGATCAAGGAACGAGTGAATCCATGTAGTTACAGTTCTTTGGGGCATGGTAGTAAAATAGTACAAGTTTGGAATTAGCCAGAAATTATTTAGTAGTTAATATAAGGATTTAGGAATAATAAGAAAAACACAATTACTTTGACTTGTGAATCACAGGAGTGAAAGCAATGAAAGAAAGAACTTTGTGTAATTTTTTAAAACCCTGCTTAGGGTCATGCGCAGTAGTTTTCCCTGTGCCCCACATTGACCACTGTCCCAGGGAAAGAAGTAGTGGGCAGCAGACAGGTAGGAAGCTGAACACCTAAAAATGTGTAGGCTGGACAAGTGAAGAGCAGACTGTGGCTCCAGGAGCAGCGAAATCATTCCAAAGACAGTGCAAAGTATTGTTTCTGCAGTTACATTTGCATTTCCCAGCACCTGGCATCGCTGTGGGTGACACATCCTCCCACCACCTTCACTGTGGCTCCTTGGGCAGTGCTCGTTTACTGAAAGTAAGTAGAAATGAACCTGCACCAGGAAACCAAAGCTTTGAAAATATATTCACAGAGAAAAAAGTAAGTTTTTTGCACCAGGGAGATCCAAACCTGTCAAGATATTGGCTCTCAAGAAACTGCTGGTCTGTCATCAACAGGCTGGATTTCTTGGCTTCCATGCTTATTCCTGGTTGACCACGTAATTTATTGCTCCACAACAAAATCTACCTTATCCTCAAAATAAAGGTATTAAGTCAAAATAAAATCATAGATCATGTCCTCACTCCTTTTGTTCTACTTGCGTCTTGCATCTCTTTCCTTGTGCATGTTTTATTTTTGAAGAAGAAAATTTTTAAGTTTACCTATTCTATGCTTTCCCAGATCAAAGCCAGATAGGGCCTAGTTTCCCATGGTTTGTGAATTCATTGCAGGAAAGAGGACAACATCCAATTTACCTGATTCATAAAATGTTGTTAGTTATTTGTCTGTATCTGAACATGTTCTTTCCACTTGTAAGAAGGTTCTTCAGTCCTGAGAGGTTATTAAATTCAATGTGGGGTTTTTTTTTAATTTTAAAAAGCAAATTGTATTATTTATTATACATTCCTCTTCTCTTTCTTTTTTTTCATATTTGTCACCTAATCAAGTCTCAGAAAAATGTGTGAGCAACCAACACAATAAAATGCACACAGACTTGTGAAGATGGTTTGACCTCAAATCCAGTATAGAATAAATTCCATTAATCCCAGATTAAGTATGCAAAAGACTGTTTTTGTAGTACAGCCTCTAAGAAGCAGCTAGCAAGTGATTCAGAGCTTGGAAATTACTTAAAAGTGCATTTGTTTGGCAAATTCTTATGAATAATAAACACGACATAGTTGTAGGGTATCACAACCAACTGTAAGCTATTTACTAACAAAACAAGAGAAGACATTTGCCATAAAGTTCTATTCACAGAAATAATCTGGTCTAATTTACTGCAGCACTGAACTGTTTTCATTGCCAGAGGAAGACCACTCCACAGGCATCCATTAATTTGTTTCCTACACTTCAATTTTCAAAGTGTTAAGTCCTACTGTATTCGTTTTCTGCTGCAGAAAATGCCTAATGGAATCCAAGCTCAAGAAACCTTCCCCATTGGAGAAATTTTAAGTACATTTCTATTTTTTCCCAATATAATAATACAAATAAAGTATGACCATACAAATCTAACAGTTACATGCCCTTTTCCCAAATTTCTCTGTGATATGGTGGCTGCTTGTCTCTCCTAAAGGGTTACCTTTAAATCTTGGGAGGAGAGAGAGAGAGGGATGGAGACAGAGAGACTCCACGTAGAAAACAAAATATTGATTAGGTTTATCTCTTTCTTTACTACGAGAAGGATACTGAGAAAAAAAAAAGTGCAACATAGATCCAATCCCATCTTAAATAGTTTTGCCATGATGGATGTCATTAAGTCCCAAAATACCAACAATAATTGGTCTTTTGCTCATGTTTTTAATTACACAGCTGTTTCTCAGCTCCTGTTGAAGATATTGGTATATTTTTGCTGGTCTCAACATAAACAATCAAATGAACATTTCCACTACTTTTTTGCTTTTATTTTTTATATTTACTGCATGCATAATCTAACAAACACTCCCATTAGAAATTGAAAGAAGGGCTGAAAAATCCCTCCCCTTTTCTTCTTGTATGAACATTTTTGACACTCTTAATATTTCTTTTTGCTTGAGGTCCATAACTTAGGGAGAAATTCTGACTTGGTGATGTTTGATACTGTTATCCGACAGTCTCGTACCAGTGCTTGAATCTGGCTCTGGCTATCCTACTTTAAGAACCCTTTCTTATCCATTGCCTTTGCTTTACTTGTGACTGGTGCCCTCCTGTGCCACCCTAAATAAAGTCTTAGAATGAGATTCATATCACCCGACTTGAAATGCCTACAAATGTAGATATCTACATACGAGGCAGGCATTTAAATTTTCTTTGTACTCATTGGGATGACAGAGTCACTACTTGAGTGCAATTCATCTGGCCTAATTTAGGCATCTTCATTAGGATGAAAGGAATTGTGTCCTAGAAAAGTCCACTTCTTCCACTGGCTGTAAATGGAGTGACTACAACAAGATTAAATGAAGTTATACCTGTAAATATCTCAAATTTAGCAATATAAAGTTAAAATTTTCCATTTTCTACTGTTCTTTAATAATTCACTTCAAGTTATTTATTCTCTTTTTCTTGCATAAGAACATTTAAAAAATAACCAACCACTTCTTTCCCACAGACAGATTTTTCCAAATAATTTTTTACTTAATCACTTCTGCTCATGTATCTTTTCTTTACATCCATCTAAAAAATTACTTTCACGAGGTAGGTACTGCTCATTTTGGAATTGGATTCAAGATCTAGTCATTTGAGTTTTATCTTTTTTTTTTCTGTAATTATATTTATAGCAATTATAATTATACACTTATGTTTCTCATCTTCATTGTTTTCACTCAGTCCTTTGCCTCTAGCCTTACAATAAACACAGGAAGTCCAACTGTCTGCATTATCTCATAGACTGTTACCTTCCTCCCCCATCCTCGTGACAGGTTTTTGCTCTAAAATATTAAAAAATATTCCATTCAAAGACTCAACCTCTGCCTTATTCCAGCCCTACAACTTCAGGTCATATGTATAGAACAGTTCTGCAATTGTCCCTTTCCCCTTCTTGAATCACTAAATAGCCTTTTCTCTCATGTATTAAGCTGAAGCAGGAAGATAACAAATTGCACATGTGACAAGCAGTCACTTTGGTAAATCTCACATTGTGCTTTTATCTTGTTTCAGATTTTATCATTTTTCTTCTGGTGCAGTACGTGCTTTTCCTCATTAATTTGTCTGCATTCTCCAGCAAAAGATGAACTTCCATCATTTCAAGGAGTCCATTCGTGCGATTGTCGTAAACCATTTTTGCTTCATCCATGCAAGATTTTTTTAAACTTAATGCTCTTTAAAAACTTTGATCTCCACCAGCTGGTTCTTCACCCCAAAAGCAGTCTTTCAGCATCCTTTCTTTCTCCTGGGGAAATGTATAACTAGTTTCAACATTTGTCCAGTTTTTTACTAATGTTTCCAGCAATGACTGCAGGTCATAGGCAAGGCAAGATACACTTAAGTCTTAAACACTTAACATCAGACATTTTCTCTTTTATTTTCAATTTTATAAACAAGGTCTTTTCTTCCACTGTCCAGTCAGTGGGATCTGTCCCCAGCATTTCTTACAAATGTATTCTGGTTTGTGAATGTGTGTGGCAATCATCCTAATAAATGCTGTGAATTCCACCCATTCCAGGTCCTTTCCAATTTATAGTGGCACCCAAAACGCTTGCACATCTTTGTATGGATTCTTCACTTCTTACTCATTAATTTTGATTAGTATTAGTCCCGATGGGCTTCAATTAGATCAGTTCTCCTCTTTGTTGGTACTTTATGTGCCATGGACAGTGCTGGCCCCATATGGGCTGCAATATAAAAGTTGATTTTAAAGGCCAACCATCAAAAGTAGGAGTTTTAAGTCCTGTCAAACTAAGCAACATAAGAGTAGAAATCCACTGAAGTGAATAAAAAAAATCCTACAAGCTTGGCCAAATTTAGGATCTTGGTCTCTGGTGTGTCAAAGCAAATATATACACATTTGTGTATATACAATGTTTTCTGAAAACCCAAGGTTAGATTTTTACTTTTTATCCTCTTAGATTCAAAAGTGGAAAGTTGTAGTCTTCCAGTATGTAGCACATGTGGAAGTGGTTTGTGATATTTCTAAAGGCCTCCTGCATCTGCAGGAATACTTGTTATGGATTATTTACAAGTTTCTTATCTGTGTATAATGGTCAATTCTGCAGCAGGAATTCCTTCAGAAATCTCTGGGATGGTCAAACTTTTCATCCAGGATGTCAATTAATGCATATAAGCCATGCCTATCAGTCTAAATACAGGAGGAACTGCTGGAGAAAATCTTGGGGATAGCTGAAAATTTTCATCTGAGTACTGATACCCTGCTATGCCACATTATAGCTACAGGGCAAATTTTAATTTCTTCCTACTTCTCACTTCTTACACTAACTTCAGGAGACTTGTGATCCTGATTACTGACCAGCATTGACTAAGTGCCTGTTTTGGCTTTGACTTTTCTGCTTGCCAACCAAATCAGAGCTCTTTGGCAAACAAACCTTCTATTCAGCCAAGAGTGTTGGCTCATGGAGCTCCTCACTAGGGAGCATTTGATTGTAAAATCAATACACAGCTGTCAAGGAAGGAGCAAAGCTTCTGGAGTTTGTTGCTGTACTGAATTTTCCAGACAGATCTTTCTGGGAGCTGATGCAGGGCTCCATCCCAGCTGTAAACACATCTGTGATCAGTCTCACCCTTGTGGAAGTTTTTCATGAGATTCCATGGTACTTCAAGAGAGCTGGGTAATGTGTGTGGCGCAGAGCAGTCGAGCAGATAAAAAGGGTCGAGTCTCATGTGAGAGATTTCAGAGAGAGGCATCCTTCAGGAGGAAGCAGGAGTGTGGTAAGCACACGACAAGCACTACTCAGACACGATTTCTGGGAGGTGTGTAGGTGACCTCAATGCACTCCTGGACCTGTACTCCAGATTGTCGTGTGGTGCTGTAAGGATCTCTGCAAGGAGCTCAGAGGATCTGTCCTGTGGGACATGCTCCTAGTTTATTGCAGCAGAATGGTGTCAGCATGGCCACTGACTAAAATGTAAGTCCTAGAGGGGTGTGAAAACACATTCTGAGGGGTCGATGGGAGCCAATTACAGAAATACAGATGGCTTGCAGAAAACAAAGCTGTGCTTGAGTTCTGTCCTAAACTGAAGTATTCTGAAGTCTTTATATTATGCTGGAGCAGTTAACCATACATTTAACTTTTCCACTCTCTGCTCAAGCAGCAACAGAGAAAGAAATGATACCTTATTCTACTTTCTGTGAGAACTGTCTCAAAGGGAAAGCACAGACAATGGCTACTCTTTCTGAAATGAACTGTGACTGACAAAAGGTTTTAAGCTTTTAAGCTTTTGTGAATAACTTGGAAAGTAAGAGTAATTACTCTGAAGCCAAGGGAGGATTCACATGCTTAAGAACTTTGTTATACTGAAAACAGCTGTCATCAAGAGGATCATGGCTAAACAGCTGAGTTTCCTGTAAGTTGTTTTCATACTCAGTCAGGGAGATTTCATGTCCTAAAGAAAGATTTAGATAGGCTATGCCTCTAACAACTTTGTAAATTTTATATTCAGTAAGTTCCTCTGAGGATAATGTAGAATTTAACATGTGCTGCAAAACCTATTATTTATCCATGGCATCTTGCTGGATGTTGTAATAGCCCTTGAGGGCAGCAACAGAAGTTGCATCTCTTGCTTATGGCAAGTTCAGAACTTGGAAACTGTGCTCCACAGCGTTTAATGTCCAGTCAACCCAAAGCCTGTGACTCTGGCGCATCAAATAGGCAATACGACAATGGCTAAATGACTGGGAGGAACAGATTTCGCTTCACAAATTAACATATAAACCATAAGCCTTGACTTATTTACTTGAAATAAAGGAAGTTTAAAAAGGTGGCTGGAAATCATATAGTCACGGAATCACAGAAAGGTTTGGGTAGGAAGGGATCTAAAAGACCATCTTATTTCAACCCCCTGCTATGGGCAGGGACACCTTCCACTATACCAGGTTGTTCATAACCCTGTCCAAACTGACCTTGGACACTTCCAGGGACGAGGCAGCCTCTGCTTCTCTGGGCAACCTGTGCCGGGGCCTCAAGCACAGGAGGAAGAATTTCTTCATGAGAGGGGTGGTCAGGCATTGTAATGGGTTGGTCAGGTAGGTGGTGGAGTCACTGTCCCTGGAAGTGTCCAGGGAACAACTGGATGTGGCACTCAGTGGTCTGGTCTGGCTGACAGGGCAGGGATCGGTTGGAGGTTGGACTCGATGATCTCAGAGGTCTTTTCCAGTCTTAGTGATTCTGTGATTCAATTTGTTTTGAAAACAATAATTAGGATCTCAAAGAGAAATACTGATATAAACCTCCAATACTAATATAAACAAAAATACCGGTTCAAACTCTTTATCATGAGTAGCAGTTCAGTATCTCTGCAATGAAATTTATATCAGTGGTGTCCAAAATGAGTTTAAAGTTGCATAAAATTTGCTCCTGCCTCAAAATTCTAGTTTTTTTTACAATACCTAGTGTAGTACTTTACAGACTTTGTATACTGGAATTGCTGCTTTCAGTGTGGGTTGAAATGTCTGCTACTTGTTTTAAACTTTCCTCCAAACAGTGTTCTACAGAGACACTCAATATAACTGCGAACAAAATAGCTCTTGATGTAGAAACGCAGCAGTCGTGTCAGCATAATGTTGTTCCTGAACTAATAATCCTGCTTCAATGAGGACAGCCTTGTTCTGCTCCCAGAACATGAGCTGAGGTTGGTGCACAGCCCTGAAATGTGCAGGTTTGGGGACTGTCATTAACTCAGAAATCTTCTGTCTTCAACTCAGAGCTGCAGAACCTGATGTAGATAGAGAATCATTTATATATTGTTTGGAAGGCACCTTTAGAGACCGTCCTACTCAGGATCTAAGCAGGACTGTGGGCAACCATGAACCACATAACTGGTAATTTTACCTAGCCAAGTCTAAAAATTTGAGGGTGGAGATTTCAGTCTCTTTGAGCAACCTCTTCCTGTGCTGCACGGAATGACCTGAACCTCAGGAATGCTTTAACTCTAGATGAGAGTGTGCCTTTGGCTCCTACTCCATCCTCAGTAATTCTCAGGCCCTTTCCAGCAGGCTTTGCGGAGCTCTGTGCAAGATTTTGGAGCATTTTCCAGCTCCCATTAAAAACTACAGTTTCTCCTTGGTGAACTTTGCAAGTTGTCTCCTGACTCAGTGCTCCAGACTAACAAATTCAGTTGATCTGAAACTCTACATTTTGGTATCTTAGCCTCTTCCCATAATTTAGCATAATCTGCAAGTTTACTGAAGGTTCACTCTTCTCCATCATCTGCACGGTGGCTGAGGAAATGAACAGCGTGGGCATCTGTTGTATTCAGGATTACTGCCACTGCTAAATTAATTCTATCTTCCTTAAAGCCACCTAAACTGTATCACAGATTAGTTAAAAAATAAGCTCTGACATCCCCCGATATATTAATTTCTCTTTGGGCGGTATGTTATATCAGGTTATGGTCATTGCTAGCTTTACCCATTTATTTTTTCAGCCCCAGATCTCCACATTTGTCTGTGGTTCACGGCCTGAAATTAGCCCCAGTCAAAAGTCAACAGAAGGGCTCTCAAACCATGTGCAAGTTATGATTCTACTGATTCGGAGATGTCATTCTGGTCCCCAACAACGTTTAGAAAATGAAGTAATGGCTGAACATTTGTTATGTAGGTGCAGAACCATGTCTTAGGCAGCAAGCAAAGTTGATTTGTGTGGATGAAACCACGTTCTGTTCAGCAATGTCAGCGTGGACAGCTCGGAACTGGATCAGCATCAGCCAGATTGATACGTAAGCCACGCAAATTCACACACGCCAACAGCTGCTCTCTCACTGGTGCTCTCTTATCACTCCCGCTATTGTTGACTCATATTCAGTTCATAACTCATGGAATTATCTGTATCCTTCCCTGTTTAAGGCAGATCTCATCAACCTGCAATGAAGACAAGCAAAGCACCACCTTATGTAAAAGAAAAATCCCTGCCACCGAATTTTTTTTACTATTTCTTCAACAGAAATTCTTTGATTTATTTATATGATTTATTAAATATATAATTTTGGCAAATTTTTTGCTGGTGACTCTCCACAAGAAAGATTTTCCTGTTGCGCTGCAACAGAAAAACAGTTTTAAATTATGAAAATAATATGCCTTAAGCAATATCTAGGATTATTGGCTATAATGTAAGAACTGGAACTTAAAAGAGAAAAGTGGAACAAATTACCTTTTGTAGGTGTTATTGATTCCGGAAATCCAAACAGTAAAAAGATTGCATACAACGCCTATTAGACAAACTTTGCAATAGAATTTAGCAGCCTCAGCTAGCATGGGACTGATTAACTATTAAAAAAAAAAAGCTAATCAAAACAACAGTTTATCTAATTTTTTTTTTTTCTCATTCAAGGCAGCATTAAGATCAGTACAAAAATTTTGCATTCAAAGCAACTTAAATGCCAAACTTCTAGATATCTGCTGTGGGAGTCTTCTCGCTTAATATTAGATGGATGCAGATATTTATATCTGAAATGCTCACCGAAGTTTCTCTTTACAGCTGTTTTATGCCCTGCATAAGTGTTTGATGTGGGAGCCAACCCAGCCATTACTAGTAAGCTACTCCAAGTGCAACAAAGTTAATTTATGAGGGTTTGTGCATGCACTCAGCTCTGGTGGTTCCAGGTGACTTCAAACTCCAGAGAGAAATGCTCTGCATCACCACAGGTAGCAGCAACCTCCCCAGAAAGAATAGACACCTCTGAATGTCTATAAAATGGTCACATCAGTTCGGTACCAAAGAAGCTGAGGATGATTATAATCTGTCATAACTTGGTCAGACATACTAGACAGGAAACCACCATCCAAGTCTGAAATTGACAGTGCTGAATTGCCAGCACTCCTGCTATTGCCAAAAAAACCTGCACTTTTCACGCTCACGTGGACAGCCCTCCTGAGCTGCATCATTCCCAAGAGCTCACACTTTGGTAACTCTTAATGCCCCACTGGGAACTTAATGGACCCTTCCAGTTTACACCAGCTGAGTGCCAGTGGGATGTGACATCCTGGGCATTGAAATACAGCTTGCAAAGAACATGTTGTTCTCAATAAAATTCAGGCCCTGAAGGTAGATATCCAAATGCGTTTTCAGACCCTTTAATCAGTGGTATGATTCTCTCAGTGTGCATTAGTCCCCATGGGGCATAGGTACTGCAACAGTTCCAGAGATAAAATCAAGTGGTGAGGTCTCAGGGCACACAGAACCTACTAAGCAGGTACAACAAGTACTGGCTAACTGCCTTCTGCCTCATCTATCCTGTTATTGAAAAGACATAACAAAATTCATCAATTCACAGATGTTATAAATCTTAAACAGGTCTTACAATAACACAGTGCAGGTGCAGTTCATCATTGACAGCCAGAAAGTTTGTCTTATTAAAAAATTCTTGCTATGATTTGAGGTGTGTAGTATGCATATTAACAATTATAATAATATTAAATTCCAATCCAAACTTCTTCAGATAAACTTAGCTTATTGGCAAATCGGAAATATTAAAGTTTGCCACTATATATAGTTTGCTAAAGTCCTGTAAGACCACGACAGACTACGTTAGATTCTGGCATTGCTCATATTGACACTTAGTAGCTGTGAATAAAATAAAATAAACAGATAAAAAAGACCATAAACCTGAATTTGAGCAGCTTCACAGAAGTCAACACACATCGGTCTTTGTTACAAGCGAAGAAGGGAGGGCACTGGAAAGTGAAGAGTAAATGGGTAAAAAAATGCCTAGAAGTTCAGTGTTTCTGAGAACATGAAGAGAACTGCAGGGAGAGTGAAGGGGACTGTGGAATAAGTAAAATTGGCCATCATATTGATTAGAGGCGTAAGCTGTTTATTTTTGCCTTTGACTCCTGGAATGATAAATGCAGGACTCTGAAAAGTGGCAGAACAATACCATTTGCTTAAAGGCAGCATGGCCAAAGGGTTAAATAGAAAGACCTCTGCACTGACAGAAAGGAATGGCAGTGAAAGTCCCATAACATGACTCGAGGCTAATCACACACTACATAACATAGAGAGAGGTAGTGCACAGTTCCAATGCATATTTAGTAAGCAAGAAAGGCTGTTTTCACACAGAAAGCCTGTTTTGGAATTCAGAAGATGGGGGCTAAGTTGCAGCTCTGCCACTGATGTGTTACTTGCTGTCTTCCTGATTTAACTCTCTGTAAGAGTGAGATAGCAACACCTTTTTATCCATCCTCATAATTTCTCTGGTGACACCTATGACCTTTCATACAAGTCAGGACCAGACTTTAAGAACTTTTAAAATGTGGATCTAAAGCAGATTTTAATCTCTATAGGA
This sequence comes from Rhagologus leucostigma, assembly GCA_013397725.1. NCBI lineage: Eukaryota > Metazoa > Chordata > Aves > Passeriformes > Rhagologus > Rhagologus leucostigma. The sequence continues at coordinate 239,201 of VZTD01005357.1, forward strand.
GACTGGAGAAAAGAAATGGCTGTGACACAGATTGGGAAGTACAGGGAAATATTGGTGTTTTATTGTTCAGCAAGGGAGAAAAGACTTCTTATACATCAGGACCTCCACCAAGATTTCTCAGAAGTATCAGGACAAAGGGAAGTCTCAAAGGAGGTTTTGACCTGGGACAATGGAAAGAAAAGGTAGTTTCTTCCCAGCATTTTCCCCAAGGAAAAATCATGAAAAAGCTAACTGCAAACTGAATAAGCTGGAAATGGATGTTTATGCAATGGGCAGGACAAAAGTGGGAATCGATTTCTGAATACCTAATCACAGGGAGCAGTAGAATGATGATAATTAAACGGTTTGAGATAAAGAGCTTATCAGATGCACCAGACACATGTGAGGAAATGTACAGAGTAGTGTTCAAAGGCCAAAACAAAAAGGTGAGCTGAACAAAACCAGACTCAAGCTGTCAAGGTCAGAGAAAGTACATCATGGACATGCAACAGCTCGGAAGGCTGGGAAAGAGTTTTTTCTATCTCTTATTTCTATTCAGATTGTAAAACCTCTTGTGCCAAACCTCTTCCCGGCTTTGAAAGGCATTTTACTTTTAGATAAAAAGCTGGATTTTTTGACTACCATGGCTTGGATTTGAACTTTTTGCTTGCCATATTTTTTTTCCTTGTTGCAAGGCAGAGAAGCACAGTCTTTCCAGACGGCATGTAGGGCATCTCAAATACAAGTGTGCAAACAGAAGGTTTGCATCTGGAGTGCCAGCTGCAATACAGGAGTGAAAACAAAGGTTCTCAATGTTCACATCCTCGGCCTCGCTGGGTTTTTTTCCTTTTTCTCTACAATAGATTCTTAAAAGATTTTGCATGTGAGGCATAGAGCTCACAGGGATCCTTCCTGTCCCATTAGTCTCTTCCCATTCCACTTTCTCCATTTGTGGTCATCACCATCTGTAGGCTGAGGATGTGTAGGTGGTCACTGCTGTGTATTTAGAAGTGTGACACTGAGATAGTGATGATGCTGAAATATATCACCAAATATGTTCATCCTGAGTTAACTTTCTGCATCTGTGCAGTAACATGGACTTTCAAAAGTCAGCAAAAAAAGAGAAATTAGTTGGTACCTGCATTTGAAACGCAGGCAAAATTTACAAATAACATAAGCATACCAGGTTATGGCTTTACAGGCAGTATGGAGGTCAGAGGAAAGATAATTTTTCTTTAATATTCAATGTAAGACATTTTCTGTATTATAAAGATTGTGAAACAGTATGTGCACCAGTTCATGTTTATGTTAAAATATATAAATGGACATAACTGAATTTTGATACTTTCATTTCATTATCTTTGTCATCTATAATTTTATCTGAGACTGGAGATGGGAGGTCATCCTTCCCCATTTGTACCAGCTCTGAATACAAATACAGTCAGAGCTTAAACTGGACTCAAGTAGAAGATATTAATCTACGATCCTCGACCCTCCCTAGTGCCTGTGACAAGCTACACCCTTTCCTATAGAATTTAGGAACACCTATTTTCAGTGTAAATTGTCATTTTGTCTGCAGAAGGCTTTAAGGACAAAAAGAAAATAAAGCAGAAATAATGTAAAAAAAAAATTAGGGAGACAAAGAGGGAGATTAAGATAGGAGTGAGGCAAAGCAGAGAGATGAACAAAAGCAGGAACAGAGCTGAAGATTTGTAGGACAAAAAAGGTGACTGCAGTAATGAGCCCCTCAGCAGGCAAAAACCTGCCCTGATTGTGAGTTACTCAGAGCAGCTCCAGGAATCTGAAACCCCAAGCTGGGCTACTTTGTATTCTTCCTGCTACGCCAGTGCCAAGATTGCACTTCGAGCTCCCAGCTGCTTCACAGCAGTGCTGCGGATTCAGTTCTGGGAGAAGAACCAAAATATTTGGCTGTGTTTGTGTGTGCAAAGCACAGTAAGCTCCTTCCTTATCTCTCTGAAAAACTGTGAGATGGGAAAAAAATAATCAGGACAATAAAAGCTACCACCAAACTGTCCTACTGAATATTGGAAATATACTGGTTGGGGTAGAGTTAATTCCCTTCCCAGCGGATGGTTTGGGGCTGTGTTTTGGGGCTGTGCTGAACACAGGGTTGATGACACAGAGATGTTTTGGTTATTACTGAGCAGGGCTCACACAGAGCCAAGGCCAGGCTGGGGAGGGGCTGGGGGTGCCTGGGAGGGTGGGAGGAGACACAGCCAGGACAGGTGACCGCAACTGACCAAAGGGATATTCCAGAGTTTATAGCATCACGCTCAGGAGATAAAGTGGAGGAAGAAGGAGGAAGAGGGGAAATTAAACTTCTCTAAGCTTTTTTCTTTTTGGGGAGAAAGAAGGGGAAAGACTCTGCAGAAATAGAGTACAATGAGGTTGTTGAGGCTGACAGCTAGTCTGAAGGCTTCACAGATCTTAATTTGGACATGGTTAACTTCTATTTGTGAGAAAAGCCCATGAGAAGAAAATAATCAGCTTTACCCTGGAAGTGTAGTATCAACAGCAGTACAGAATTCAAACAATAGAAGCAGAAAAACAGCAACACATCTACACCTGTTATTTTTCTGAATTCTCGAATGCTTATGCTACAGGTAACCAATAGTATCGTAGTTAAACGATAGGCAACGAATCCATTGTTGTAATTTAGTAGCCAATTAATTTGTAACATGAATGAAGAATATACAGAAGACTATAAACATGCAGCTTTTCTGAAATATAACGCTTTTATGCCATTATCTGGTGCAGTGTCTGTGTGTGCCGCGGCCACCCCAACAGTGACAAGAGGTGTTACATATCAAGTTGTGCAATGGTTGCTCCGCTAAACCTGACTATGATATAGTAATTAAAAAATATAAAATATGTGTTACTGGCTGGACTGAAAGCCTGCTTGTTTAGTTCTGGAAAATGAGCTAATGGCAACTAACTTGGGTTAGTAGACTCAAAGGAGTTAAGGTGGAAAGCAAAAATACCATTTGCCCTTTTCCTGGATTCCGCTCTGTTGATATTTTCAATCTTTCTGCTGCAGCTAAGGGACAGGTCTCTGTTTTGAATGAAGGCTGAGATTTTTATTTAGTTTGTTTATTGGTTTGTTGGTTTCTTTTTCAATAGCTGGAATTATTTAGAAAACAAGTGAGATGGCAGGAGAAGCCATTTCCAATATGTGTGTCCAGCATTTTCCAGTCACAGATTTACACAACCCCTGTGTGTTTTTCAGCACAGATGAAGTTTCCCTTGTAGCAATTTTAAACTATTAATAACATATTTTTCTTATTTACCTGCTGCTGATTGGTAGCTAATGCTCCACAGCTCCACAGAGCACAGGCTGAATACAGCAGTTTGGGACAAAAAAACCAGAAGATCAAGACTTTCCAAGTGTAATTCTTCACTGAACAGCTTATCTTTCCAATCCATTCTTTGATTTGCATCTCATATACATATGTTTCTACATTTGTCTCTATAGTTTTTCAGTTTTAGTTTTAGCAAAGATCATTGCTGGAGGATTCAAGTAAAGTGTTATAATGATTAACTACTTTCACTCCAAAGAAACATGCTGTGTGTTGTTTGAACAAATAGTTGCTGTATCACTTGTTGTGCCTATTTTGACTAGAGAAAACACCTCATTATTAAAGTATTGTTGCCTTCTATATAGATAACCTTTTGCAAATCTTGTGAGTGATGCCCTGTGTGAGCATCAGAAGAGTGCAAGAGAATCACATTTCTCACAGCAGGAAGAGGATGAAGAGAATTTCTTATCTTTGGGGTTTTTTTGAGTTATTTTTCTCTTTCTGGTACCAGCAGCTGCAGAGCTGTGGGATATTCACGTAAAGAAGGATGTCAGTGTGGCAGCTTGTGAAGAAGAGTGCAGGGTGTTTGAAGAAGCTGTTGAAAGAGAACCGGTGGCACGAGAGAAACATGCAAAGCCCCTTAGATCAACAAAATCGTCATAGATTAGAGAGAAACAAGAGGAACAGGTCACAGCCAAGCCAGGGAGCTGCCAGGTTTGGCTCTTAGCAGTGGAAAGATGCAGCCATAGCTAACATCCCCCAGAATAACCAACCTGAATGTTCTCTTCTCAGGTCCTCCTTCCTGTGCAACTCGTGGAGGTGTTCACTTTGCAGTGCACTGGATCACACAGAGGATTCATCTTTCCCTTTAAAAAAGTAACTTGGCATTTTCTGTTGTTCAGGGTGTGAGGCATTCTTTGTGCTCTCATACTTCAGAGCTTTCTTGGCTGTGTGAGCTGCATCGATTTTAGGCAGAGGATAATGAGTTTCTTCTGTTGGCAACAGGGCTTGGAGACGGTTTCTGATGCACAGGTGGACTTCTCTGTGCAACTTCCTCATGAGAGGAGAGAATAATATAATTTTTCAAACAATAAAAGGACAGGCACCTGAGGAACTTTAAAATCAAATTATTCAATCTGCTTTCCCTCGCCTGATGTTTTATTCATGCTAATGTAGATCCAGACTTTTACTATAATATATTAGTTAGAAAGCCAATCTAGAAAAGCGCTGTGTCTAATTAATTTTTTTCCTCTCTTTTTTTTAACTTGTTGGCTTGTTGCTTGTTTAGCAACTTCAAGAGAGACACCTGGTCCTGGTCCAAACCAGTCACAGAGATGAAGAACCCGAAGACAGGGGTGAGATAAGAGTCAGTAGGACTGGAAAGGAAGCAGAATGCCTGACTGGGAAAGGAGTAATTTATCCATGACTCTTTCATTTAAGATTTCAAAGTACTTTTTTAAAGTGTCAGTCAGTTAAAACATTTGGCAATTTTCCACATTTTCATGTTACACACAGAAAATAAATTAAGTTTACAAAACAGAAGAAAATAAGCATTTAATTGCAGAAATATCAGAACAGGGACTTACACAGTATCACCCTCAGGTTAAAAGCAAAATACCTACAAAAGCTACTTTTTTTCAAAGTATGTTCAGATTTTAGAAAACAGCACTTCTGCTGGAAACCCATTTGAAAAGTATCATAGGCTGGAAACAGTGAAAAAATGGTCAAAATTAGTTGTAAAAACTAAGCCCACAGTCCATGCCTTTACTTTGTGAGCAGTGTGTTCATGCTGTCAAAACCATTTCCAACACCATTAGAAGAACCTTACCTTCTCTCAGGGGACACAGTAGGGATTTATCTGCTATTTGGTCATCTGAAGCCGCATTTGAGATGTCCTGTGTCACATTTAACAGAGAATCCTGTCTTTATTTTCCATAGCATTTTAGGGATGTTCCCTATTCCAACTATTTACCTGTCTCAGGATCTCATGTGACATGTTTGTCGCAGAGATAACTTGATCAAAGCTGCAGCCTGGCAGAACTGCATGACCAGGGCAGCAAAACTGAATTTCGTTTTGTATATTTCAAATAGTGCTGTTTTAAGCATACTGAACTTTCAAATGTAATTTTCCTGTGTGTTTCTGAATAACTAACAAAGATCCAGCCTCATCCCTTCATAAGGAAAAAGAAAAAAGATCTAACATTGAGCTGACTTCAGCTGCAAAGATGGTACAAGCTAACTCTGGATAGAGGACCAAAGCCCTCTCACAAATTAACAATCTGTGATGTGCTGTAGTTAGTAGCTATCCCTGTCCAGATTTCTACTCTTTTTTTCACACACTATTTGCCAGATAACAGTTCCTGACAGAACACAGCACTTGTCCTAAGATTCATGAAAACTTAATGGAGCTTGATTTCAAAAGCACAGAGACAAAAATAGCGGGTGGAAGAATATCTTAACATAGAGTGTTTTGTAAAAACCTCCCGTGTCTCGTAAGATAATATCTTACAACATTAATTTTGTCCTTGTTTTCTGTTAGCTCCATCCTGCCACATTATCTTTTAATGAATCTCTCTTCCATTTTGCTGACCTGATTAGTGACAAATCCATTTTCCCGTTTCAGGGGATTGAGCAGAGACAACCTGTAGAAGACATCCAGCTTTCCGGATAACCCCCAGTCAGGAGGCCTCTCTTCTGTCTAAATCTTCCCTACTGAACAGGATGATTCCCTGCTGCCATTCTGGATAACCCCACAAAATCATGGCTGATGTAGAAATGGATGAACAAATGTTGCCACCTGTCAGTGAACTGGAAGGATTTATCAGATCAGGCAAAATTGGATAAAGAAGAAAATAAAGAGAAATATCCATGGTCACAAGGTTGCTCACTGACAGTAGTGGTGGCTCAGACTCCCTGCTATCCATCTCCCCTCCTGGTCTATTTTTATCTCTGACATCCTTCACCCGAGTTTATGTAAATTTATGTCATTTAAGTAGACACTGACAGAAGTTTTCCTCCTGGGATGTTAAAAATGATCAGATTTTACCATCAATTCTTTAATATCATACTGTGGCAACATTATAATAATCCAAATTTGATTTTCTGTGTACACTGGAGCCTGGAGAGCTGTGTGCTGAAAGATAATTTTCATTACTAAGAAAACGTATCACACTTCTTTTATAGCACAGATATCCTAATAATAAAATATATATTGTCTCCACTTGGAATAGTTAAGTACACTTAAATTAAATCAAAACCTCTGAGTTTACAAATTATTTGAAATCCTTTTATACCAAAGCCATTTCTGGAATATTTGGTCATTACAAAATTAAGGCATTTCTACTTGTACATAAAATTTAAAAAATCACTCAGAAAATACAGAGTTTAAAAGCCTGTAGGGGTGGTAGATCACAGATGTTTTAAAGGTCATTGCTTAGATCTCCCCCAAAGTCATTTGAGCCTTATTTTGGACCAGCCTGAGAACTTGGGTTTGTCTCTTTCCTGGAACTTTGGAAGAAAACAAGTTCTATTCCTATGCCATTTCTTACCTATATTACCAATATGCAGGTTAAAAATTTACCTAAGCAAGAATTTTAGAGGACATGTAAAGAAGGATAATCTGATCTTCAGAAAGAAAAAAACAATCCAGAACAAAACCCAGTAGAAAACAATTCAAACTGGGCTCATATTAAACCACCTTAGTTTAAGGACAGTCTGGAATATACTCCTCAGAATTCATGACAGCATTTAATTTTATTTTTACACTAAGTGACAATCTCACAGGCTTAGCAAGTGCATCTGGGCTAAAACATCATTTCATAGCAAATGCCCTGGAGAATCAGCTGGTGGTGTATTTCAGTTAATAATACATTCATTAGCAGAATTTGGATAATTCAGAGAGATTTGCAGATGGGAGTGAAGGAAGCTCTTTTCCACTGACCTGATATAGGAACTTCATCGCAACACGTGGCTACTGCGCCACAGGTCCTCACCTGTAAAACTGATATAATGACACTTATCTTCCTGTGCAACATCAATTAATGTTTTTCCTGTGTCAGACGCTTCATTAAGTCTCTTAGTCCCAGCTCTGGATAGGAAATAAACACTTCCATGGACTCTGCAAGGCATGAGATGTGTTAGGTTGCCCATTTCCATGAGCTGGAGCTGTATCCTCTTTTCCTTCTCCATAGCTGTTCTGTCCTAAATGACAAGAATTAGAATTTAATACCAGGGAAAACAAACTGACATTTAATTAGCCAAATGTTGTATTTCTTGTGCCAAAGATTTGCTCCCTCCTGTATCTAAGTTCCATATTTTTGGTTACTTAAAAGAGAAAGAGCAAGAGAAAATCTAGATAAACCTGATGAAGTTTTCTCTGTAATATCCATGCCTGACAAGGTTACTTAACAGGATTTTCACTGTAATGCTTTTCCACCCAAAACCAGCTAAAAGCCCATCTTCAATTTATTAGCTTTCAAAAAATTATTTCTGTTACTCTGTTTTTCTCTCTAGGGAATTTATAAGTGGCAAGAGCAGGGCAGAGAATCCCATAAGTTTTGAGCAAAGCAGTAATGTCTGAGAGGATCTCAGTGTATCCCATTTTTATTTTCATTTTTTAAACGTGAGGACAAATGTGAAGACTTTACAAACATGTGATACTGGGCTTTACACCTGAGACTGGATCATGTAGATATTAAAAACTATTAGATCTTCCTAAAGTAGCTGGATAAAAGCACATACAGCTCAGCTGTGCCACAAATCAACACCACATTTTGTATTCAGTATGTTTGTGCTGATCACAGCTTTCAGTCAGGTCAATCTCATCTGCTTTGTTTACTAAACAGCACAAGTATCACACCATGCCAGTTTTTATTGATTTGAATTTTATGCAATTCCTCTGAATGCTACAAAAATGCTATGGCTGAGTCTGGCACTTCAGATTAAAGCTGCCAAAAGCTGCATGTAAACAACAATATTTTTAATTTTAAAAAAATGTATTTAAGGGCTACTGTGACAACAGGTTGAATGGTCACTGCAGAAGAGGCTCTTGTTGTTAGCTGATGCTCTGTGTTGTATGCTGCATCCCCAAACTGTGCCTGGGCCTAAAAATCGTTATCTAAACTCAGTCCAGCATCTTGAAACGTAGCCCAGTATCCTGCCAGTTTGCAAATGCAAGTTTGCAGGTCAGCTGCAGAGAGGGAGAATAAAAAACCAGAAAACCTAAAACTTGAGGCTGTGTAGCACAATTAGATGCAAAAGGATTCACCTGCCAAGGACCCTCAGCTCAGAGCCTGCAGGTGGTCACCACCCCAGGGTCATGGCAAACAACCTCTTAAAGGTTACCACAGCGTTTTATAAAAGTGAGCTAATCTGGGCTGCTGGATTCTTACAAAGTCCCTAGGTCAGAATCGCAGGTCTTATACAATGCCAAAAGTTCAGTATTTGAAAGTAGCTGAGGTGTTTGTGAGAATTATTATGAGACTCAAGCCAGCCAAAACATACTCATGTCATTTCCTTGTTAGAGTTATCACTTTAGGAAAAAAAAAAGGCTGTATGTGTTCAAACTCAAAATTATTACTGTGCTTAGAGACAAATAATTTGGAACTAAAACTCCATTTTTGAGTGAGCATCAGCCAAACCTCTTCCAATTACTGCTTGGACTGCAGTCAGACATTCCTTACTGAAATCATGCTGAGTTTTCCGGAGTGCTGACACATGAAGTCCCAGGCGAACTGCAGCCATGGGTTGTTCCATGAAAATCAGGGATCAGACTGCTTCCCTTTTCACTTGTATTTCACTGCCTAAGCTGACCTGGCCAAGATCCCTCCATATGAGTCTTTCCACACTCATTACTTATATCATGAACATAAGATTATCGGGGTGTCAGTCACGAAGTTCCTCCCAACTGGGTAACCTCATTTGACCTACAAATGTGCCGTGTATGGAAAACAGACCCATGAACTTGCCTCAAACTCACTGAGCTTAACTGAATTCAAGGGGGTTCCAAATTGGGTATTTGTGGTGCCAAGTTAAAGATTTTACATCTGGGAAAAACAAGCAAGTCTGAAAGTAAAATGTTAAGAGCTTCCATTGCTTTCCCAAAAAAGGTCAATTTGGTTATTTATTTAGAGAAACAAGGCATTACCAGTCATCAGCTGAGTACTTTAGCACCTGTTATGAGCATCAGCACACAGTCTGGAAAAGAGGAATCAGAAGCAGAGCTCCTGAGTGACCTGAACTGCTTTGTATAATTTAGTCATCTACTCCCAGGCTTGGGGACACAGAACAACCCAGAGAGTCTCCAACCCCTCCTGCGCTGTTCACTCTTTCCCTCTGGAAAGTGTATTAGAAAACAGGTCTGAAAACACTGGATGTTTTCCCTGATGTTTTGTTTGCCCACTGCTTTTAAACCTCACAAGCATTGCGGCCAATCCCCCTGAAAAAGCTTATGTTTAAAACTGGAAAAAAAAATGGTTAAACCAAACCCCACATCTTCAGCAGAGGCAGAAAAATCACTAATCTCTACTGCATCCCCTCAGATTCATTCACCATTGGGCTCTTAGGTTGCATAATCACTGTTCTGAGATTTCCTGGAGGCTCCTTTACCTACATTAGCCTCCAAAACAGACCTTCTTTTAGGATTATTAGACAAATTGCTAACCTATTTCCTTGTCTTATTTGCACCTGCTCTCTTGCATTGTGTTCAGTTACAGAGCTCAGAGCGTGGCTTTCCTGAGGTGAAAATCAAATACAGGACACAGGGAAAGGCTTTTTTTGAATGGTTGAGACAGAGAAAAGTGGAATAGGCTTGCTTACAACAAACATCCCTAGGTTAATTAAAATAAACTCGAAATTGCTTTTCGTCCCCAAATCAAATATTTAATTTTGAATTCTGTATTGTATTAACCCTTCTCTTTATTTTATATTTTAAATGGAACTTAATTTTTAGAACAATTTTTTACAGCACCAACATAAAGCACCATGACATTTTTAATATTTATTATAAATTTTTAATATAAATTTTCTCCCTACTTCTCTACCAAGTAGTTGGAATAACTTATCCTCTTCAGATAAATTAACTTTTGAAAATATTTACTCATCTGTATGTAACTAAAATGGATAGTTACTCAAACTCAGCACAGCTGAAGAGAAAAATAGTATTTCTTCTCTTTGGCTTGTATTTGAAAAGTTATTGTGATGGTCCAAATACAAAAAAAACCCAAAAAATCCTCTAAACAAACAAACAACAACAACAACAATAACAACAAAACCAACAAAACTCCTAAATAATGTAATTTTACTATATTTTTTTATTTGCTTATATATCAACAGATAGTGATATTGATTTCAAAATAAGATCTTGTAACTGTAACGAAGATACTTTTTTTTCTTTTTGAACTTGAAGATGAATTCCCAAGAGAAGAATGTTCATGGTCACACTAAATCTTATTTTGGCATCCTGGAGACTTCAGTTTATACGACTTTAGTCACTGATTTCTTTTACCGAAATACCCTGACAGTTATTTCAAGAGGCATTTGTGTCAAGCTGGGAGCCAGCAAAGCACTTAACCTGGTGTATTTAATAAAATACATCTTCAATTGAAATCACTGTGCCAGACTGCGAGCTTAAACATAAGAATGTGCTCAGCTGCTCTGATGAATTACAGCAGATCAGACATTTTATCATCACTGGAGAAGTCTTCAAATTTGTCAATTCTTCCCTTTTTTTAGCCCATTGTTTAAGTGAAGCTTTACAACCGGAAGGTTTTGGACTGTGATCCATCACTGGAAGGATGTGGAACGAGATCTTTTGATCGCTTAGTTTTAACTTCTAAGTAACAGTAATAGATTTCTGCAAACAAAATCTCCCTCTGGCTGTCTGAGATGGTGATTTCTAGCCCAGCAGTTGCTTTGATGGAGTCACCAGCTGCTTTTTTGTCAGCAAGTCAAAAAAAGGTGAGGTGTGACACCTTGAAGTCAGCCCCTACCACCAAAGCTTTAAATCTGTGTGGCTGGGCTCTGTGCAGGAGATGAGCACTGAGTCGTTCTGCATCCCTGGGATCCTGCTGGGTTTGGAGTAGTGCCTCAACACATTGCATAGTCGGTGGAATTTCATGCACTTCAAGCTGCCCTTTGTCCCTCAGTGCCTTTAGGGCGAGTGGTTTGTAGCTTTTTAAGCAGAACAAAACAGCCAGGGACTGTCTGCCTTCCCAAAACACAGCTGCATGATGTTCACTCCCTCTTTCGTAAAATCACAGGATCCTGCAGTGGTTTGGGTTGGGTTGGGAGAGATCACACAGTTCCAACCCCACTGCCACAGGACGCCTTCCACTATCCCAGGTTGCTCCAAGCCCCGTCCAACCTGGCCTTGGACACTTCCAGGGATGAGGCAGCCACAGCTTCTCTGGGCAGCCTGTGCCAGGACCTCACCACCCTCAAAGAATTTCTTTCCAATACCAATCTAAACCCACTCTCACACTGATTTAATTAATCCACTGCCTTATCTCAGTGCTGTGTAAGACTTGAGCAATACTAATGATGTCAAGATCATTGGAGGTGTGATTCTCTATGAAATTAATTATCCAGAATAGGACTTCTCCTGATCTCAGTCACCCAGGAGTGAAACAGAACTGCTCTTACCTGAGTATCTAATGCCAAAAGAGAGAAAAAGGGAAATCACCTCCTGTGATACTTCCCTCCAGTGTCTAGCAAAAGAGTTAAGCTAAAACACATAAATCTAGGGACAGCAGTGGCAAAATGAATTAGCTGCAAGGCCAAGGCATAAAGAATGTTTAGATATTCAGCTTCTATCAACAAGTTATGCAACCAGGTATATAATTATTTGGGCTTACAGGCACTTTTTGAAATATTTTTCATGGCAACTAATAAGACTAAAGCTAGAGATGACTACAGAGAGAAAAAATTTCAAGGGGTTTTGCCTTTTGGTCGTAAAATTCCATACATCGCCCAGTATTTTTTATTCCATTAGTCTTTTTTACGATGGAACATTGAATACAACTGCACTAGAGAATTCTTGCCTTACAATAGATTGAAATTGAAAAACATTAAAGTTTATGGCAATAATTCTTCAAATTATAATTGCCTTTCCGTACCAGAGATTTGTTTTTTCATGCAAAGCTATCAAATGTTTAATAGCAGACCTTTACATAAAAGCAATTTTATTAAACAAAATGTAAAAATACAGCTGCTTACATTATTGGCATCAATCCCTTGGAAGCTGCCTGGTAGTGCAATTACTGCTTATTTCTAAGGGAGAAGAATAGAATAACTTTAGGAAACATATTATTTGATATTTTTCAATATCATATAAATGTAAATATAAACAAATTATTCCTGGAAAAAATGATGGTATGTAAAGAACAAAACAGTGGTTTGTAGTTTATGGCAGCAATATTCTCATTTGCTGCATTTGTTCACCCACTCCAGCAGGAGGCTGAACACTGTGAGAGAGAGTGACAGGGAGCTCTGGGAGACCTTTTGGGAAGCTGTCTCAGGGAAAAATGTTCTGCACTATCTCTTTGCTTTTGAGTGACAGCAGACCTATATCTCGAAGAAGGAAGCCTCAACATCTCCTGGCAGCAGACCATCTGCTCTGTAAAGCTGCAGGTCAGAGCTTTGCTGTGAGTTTTTCAGTTGCGTGATTGGAAATTCTCAGCAGTGATGCAGAAGTCATCTTGGAGAGTCAATGATCAGTCATTAAATTTTCCTCCTGCTTTTAAAAAAGCCTGAAGACTTTTCCATTTTTCATGTTTTAGATAAAACACACTGGAAAGAAAAATTGAACGTCAAGCTTGCAGTTTACAAGAATTTTATATGGGAGTCTCAAGTTCACATCCACTCCTCAAAAAAAAAAAAAAAAAGAGAAATGGTGATAATGTTACAAAGAATAAAGTTAGTCTGAAGGCAAATCACTTAAAAGAGGAATTCTTCAATACCAACTTGTGGCTGAATCCTAGGTTATCAGCATCTGGCAGGAAGCAGGCACTTCTTACTACATGTACTGCAGGAGAAATGCTGAAAAGTACACAACTACATCTTTTTATCTGTTTATTCACTAACCTTCTCATCAGACATTTCTCTTTGAATTATGAGGTTTTGCTTTTCCTTCTAAGCCCAGAGCAGAGGTTTCCCTACTCGCATATCACGAAACGTTTTTCTGAGAAGCTGGGAAATGGCTTTCTGGACTGGACTTTGGGTTTGAGAGATGCTTTTCCCAGGAAGGGCAAGATGTGTGAGTGGAGGGTTACACGGCTCCAAGGTTTGTGAGGCACTGAATGTATCATGTGTGTGTGTCTGGAGAAAAGTACCAGCACCAGCCCTTGGACCCATTCCCAGGCTGCTCTACATCTCTTGTCTCGTCAGGGATAACCTGGTTTGCTCCCTCTAATTTATTCACATTGTCAGGGATGGCACATGGGCATGGAAAACTACCGGACACGACAAAGAAATTGCGGGATGTGACATACAGAATTATCTCGGGATAATGCAAGATGTTGACAGAAGTGGTGGAAGGGGTTGTAAAGGATGACAGCATTTCAGAGGAGGTGAGAGAGGGAGTTATGGCAGTAAATGGGCAAACTCCACAGATAATGGGAGGGGAGTATTTGGGACCTTTCTAGGAATAAAGCCTTATAGGAAAATCTTGGTAACCACATTAGTTATACCATGCCAGATCAGCTTAGTGAGGTAACCCTTCCAGAAATACCAGATGTGGGTGTGGAAGTAGCAACAGGGACAAAAGTAGTTAGGACAGGTTGTTTCACAGAATCACAGAATCTTAGAATGGTTTGGGTTGGAAGGGACCTTAAAGACCATCTCATTCCAACTCCCCTGCCATGGATGTCCCAACCCTGGCAGTGTTCAAGGCCAGGTTGGATAAGACCTTGAGAAACCTGGTCTGGTGGGGCGTGTCCGTGAACATGGCAGGGGAACTGGGACTAAATGATCTTTAAAGTCTCTTCCAACCCTTTAACATTCAACGATTCTATAATTCTGTGGGCAGGGACACCTTTCACCAGACCAGGTTGTTCAGAGCTCCATCCAGGGATGGCACAGCTATAGCTTCGCTGGGCAACCTGTGCCAGGGCCTCACCACCCTCATACGGCAGAATTTTGTGCAGTTTATTTGGGAACAGACTGGGGTGAAGAAAGGGAGACACAAAGGCAGAGAAACGTGGAAAAAGGAATAAGATATGAAATAATACCAATGTGTTGATCCAGGAGTAAATACAAACTGCTTTTCTGATTGGGAAAACCTGATCCTGGCTGGCAGAGTATCCAGAGAGAGGGAAGGAGCATCCTGGCATCGCTGTCAGCACCATTCCATAGCACGTGCAGTGAACAGCACCGATGAGAAGGCAGCTGTGCCCTGAGTCTGGGCTGTGCTGAGCTCTGCATCTCACAGTGCTTCAACCATTCAGAACCCAGTTTGCTGCATGACACAAGGAACAACGGACAGGATAATTATTAGGATTTGTGCTGTATATTGACAAGTTTCTTTCTCTCCTTGATCTTATCACTCCAGTGCTTCCTGTTGTTCTATATGGTAGCACTTCAATATTTATCAGCTGTATTGATTGCTTGTATTTTTTCCTGCCATACATCAGAACACACTACTGCTAGAACATTAATTTGCACTGTCAAGACAAATGCACACATAGAAAAATGAGATATTAATGAAACCAACACCTCAGGCTGTATGTGCCTATATTTAGTGGTGTAAAATGCATTGTCTAAGTTGCTTGCAAGTCTAGTTCTTCTTGCCTGCAAGTTTGGGTGCTTTTCTCATATTATAGAGGAAAAACAACAAGGATTCTTCCTAATGCCTTTCATAACTCGATGTAGTGTGTACACATATTATTAAAAAATGAATGAAATGGAGAACTGAAAGGATTGTGGGCAGAGAGGGACAACTAAGCAAGTCCTATTTTAAATTCATTTCAAATATCAAAGCTTCTAGCCTTCCTGTTGCTTTTGATAAACAGGCTCAAAAATAGTGAGGTGGTTAGGAAAACAATGGCAAAATGAAGCCATAAATCAAAAGAGGTGGTTAAGAGACCAAAACCTGAGCTGATGAAGTTCTTAGATACGCAGAGTGCACCTGATTTTCTGAGACCTCCACTCTGCATTTAGTGCAAATATTTTAAATGAATCAACCATATTTTCAGGATTTTGGGAAAGATGCAGGACTGAGATGTTTGCGTCAGTGCCTGATTTTAGCAGATCACTGAAAAAGCCACGGAGGAATGGCCCAAATCTCAGAGTTCAGGGATCTCAAGCATCTGGCCTGTCAGGCTGCAATCCAGCTCCAAACTGAGAGCTGCCTTGCTGAGCTGGTTCCCTGGAAGTCCCCACCCTGCCATGGATCACAGAGAGCAGGAGGCAAAGGAAGCCAGAATCTTCTCTTGACCAGGAGCACAATGGTATGAATAACTCCTTCCCAGCTCGGAGGTGGCTTGTGCTCATCCTGCTGGAGTTTAGTCTGTCTCAGCCTGCCAGTACAAAAATTACTTTCTAAGGCCATTATTGTCACACTACATCAAGTTCTTACTCTCACACAATTTTTTTTTAGCCAGCTGGAGAGAGAGCATCATCTTTCTAGCCAAAGACTTAAAGGAGTGAGGACAAAAGACTAATCTTTCTGCTGAAGAACTCCCTTTTTGCCAGACTTACAGAGAATTTTCTCTACTATTCCTGCCCTCAATCAGGAGGTCAACATTGCTGTGACCCTGTGCATGCTGAGCTGTTCTCCTGCAGATTTAAATAAAACACCCCAAAGGAAATTCTGAAGTGGAACCACAGATGACTCTTTCTTTTTAAAGTTAGTATTTAGGTAAGTACTGCAGACTTTAATTGTAGGAAGGTGGAGGTATTATTGTGAGGTCTTGACATGAAATAGCAGCTATGGATTTGGGTTAACTTCAGTGACAAACCAACTAAGGATTAAATATGCTAAAAATACTTAAGAATTACTCATTTTATAGCAGAATAATAAGAGGAGAATAAATTGTGATGCAGTACTGAACTTGAATTTGAAATATGGTTCATTTCTAAAAAGAATCTGTGCAAGGGTTATAGAGCTGCTATAGAACAGAACCTGCCATTTCAGAAATGCAATTAAGTCATCTTACTCTGTCCTCTCAGTTGCAAAATTTCCATTTAAGCGAAACACATCTAGGCAGCACACACAGTGAAAAAAAAATTCCAAAAGGAGTAAGTCTGGGTAGGAACACTGGATGTCTGCTGAATGTTTTGAAAGATGGATTTTTTCCATATTGTGAAAGTTAATACAAAATGAGCTCCTGCTCTCAGAGAGAGTTCCATTAGCTTTCATTGCTAAGCCTGACCTCATGTCATAACACATTAACGATGCCTTTGGACTCAGCACTTCCAATGAGGGTTTTATCCACAGCCACCAGAATAAAAATCCAGCAGTGGAGGCCAGAGTCCATGGAGTTATTTAGCTAGAATATAGTCTATTGATTCCATTAAAGTATATGCTAATGATCCCTTATTATTAACAATCATATTGGAAGGAAAGTTTCAACTATAAAGAGTACTGTGTAAAACAGAAGAGATTGTTTTTCTAGAGGGACTGACTAGCAATAATGAAGATACCATAGAATTATTTGATGAGGCTGTTAGCTGGACCTTTTTGAAAATGCCTTGTTTGTCTTCTATTAAAGTGCTTAGTTAGGAGAGGTTTTTTCCTCCAGGAACACGAGGTTAAAATTTGCGTAATTATCCTTTTTTTTCAGCAGTTGTAATTATTAATCTTTTATATCTCAGTCATGATGAACATGAAAAAACCTTGTAAACCTGTCTGTAATACAGTCCTGAACTGTGCCCAGTACAGAGAATAGAGTTTGGTTTTACACCTGACTCTGTGGACCTTGTAGGACCCAAAAGTGGTTCCACACATCTGAATCAATTATCATGTTATAAAGCATGAAAAAAATAATTCTTTTCAAAAAGAAGTCTAATGACACTCAGCACTGCAATTTCTGTCCAGTATGGATTTCTTTCTGGTACACAGTAGCAATCTTTTTGTGAGGATAGTGTTTGAATGTAAAACCAGTGTCCAAGGATTATTTACTTAATTGTAGCAGAACCAATTAGCTAATTGTAGCAGGAAACTGCAGTTTGCTAGAAAAATAGTTTGTGAGAGACAGAAAGAAAAGCCAGAACAAGCAAGCAGTGGACAAAGAGTTATTATACACAAGAGGAAGTGGAGCATGGAAAAAACAGTGGTTTAATTTGCATCTTGGAGGCAGGGACAGGAACATGAATTAACCTGAAACCTTCCAAATGCCAGATAAGAACCACGACCAAAGCCTCACTCTCTAGCCACTGCTGTCGAAGGTACGCCTTCTGCTTACAAGGTGCTAATTAATCGTTATTCACAGAGATTTTTGTCTAGAGTTAACAGCCTCCTACAGACTTACTCCTGCTAGTAATGTACACTTTCTCCCTCCCAAAGCAACCCAACTATGAATCTCCAGACTGATCCAACATGACTCAGTTCTGTTCCAACATGGTCACAACCTAGAGACAACATGAATACATCACACCTGTAGCCCACAGCTCGTGTAAGTTTTTCCCTGTTAATTAAAAAGCTGTGGAAGTCTTACAACTTTCTTAATTCTGTGTTTGAATAAAGAACTCTTCATTAAGTGCTATTAAAACATAAATTTATCTGCAGCTGAAAGACCTGAACCATGAAAATTCAGAACTAAAAATGACATGGGATTTGTAGTAATTAATAAGAACCTAAGCTAGAAATGACTAGAAAGCTCTGGCAGAAAAATCTTAATAATCTTTCATGTCCTGATACGTGCAGAAATAGTGAAAACTTTCAAGATATCTGCAGTTCTTGAGCTATGAGCTGTCCACCAAAAAAGGCAGTACTAGTATAAGGCAGATTGCAGTGTGCAGCTGTTGTTTAACCAGGAGAGTGAGGGGAGGTTTGTGAAAGACAGAAAATAATAATAATCTGCTTTTGCAAGCAGAAGGAAATTTACACGCCTAGTCTGCCCTTTGTATTCCCTGTTGCACAGCCCCCCAGGAGGTTATATGGGCCAGGTTGCAATTCCATAACCCCTAGCTCAAGTCTCTTAAAACACTGCGTGAAAAACCTGAATGCCTAAAAGAGCATCCTGGGTTTCATTCTGAGGGCCAGGCACTTAAGAGTTTGATGCCCCAATTCACAGCTTTTAGGGACCAAAGTCTTAACTCTGGATTCAGGCCTAAGTAATTAATCGCACCACAAGTTTAATATTAAACTAGCTCTTTAGCTATTGTATGT
This sequence comes from Rhagologus leucostigma, assembly GCA_013397725.1. Taxonomy (NCBI): domain Eukaryota; kingdom Metazoa; phylum Chordata; class Aves; order Passeriformes; genus Rhagologus; species Rhagologus leucostigma. The sequence goes on from VZTD01005357.1 coordinate 257,822, forward strand.
ACTTTTTATTCAAGTGCAAATTATTACATTCACTGTATCTCTTTTAGAAAAGCAGAGAAAATATTTCTTATTCAGGCTTTAAGCAAAAATGCAAATTCAAATACACCACTAACATTTCTTCCCAGCCTTAGGACTTTTCTGCTGCATAATGAACCACTACTGCAAATGCAACATTTTATTTAGAAAACACTGTAGCCATATTTTCTTATTCAAAATTATAATATTTTTCATTTAAAATGTAAACCAAAACAAGAAGACACTTGACCGAAGTCCTGTAGGAATGCCAAGAAAACACATTTTAAATGAATGTTTGAGGAGTTTGGGTTTCTTCTTCTGATTGTTGATTTCCGTGCACCAATATCACCATGAAGATGATACAATTACATGTATTAAATATGCTGATTTGAAGACCAGCAGGATTATCTGAGCATTGTTCTTAGTTTCAACACTTCTTAAAAGAAACCAAAACAATGTTCAATTGTAAGAATGGCATGAATAAATCTGTTAAGTAGTATGAGAAGCATTTAAGTAGTGGAGCATACATAAAATTGAACATCTCTAACAAGGAAAATGGAATAAGAACTCAAATCTCATTGGCAGTTTGTTATGCCAGAGTGATGAGAACTCTTCCTTGTTTTGCAGCTAAGTTAAAACCAGCTTTGTTCAGAACAGGTGAAATCCTGATTCCATTAAACCAGAGGAGTGCACAAGATGTCCACAACAGGGTTCAGGATTTTACTCCTTTACGTTTCTTAATATCCAGAGACTTTTACAAATTATTCTGTAAATCCTTGTATCTACTGCAAAATGTACTAATGTGCAGATATGGGAAGCAATCTCATTTCCCACCATTATGACTGCAACCTGCAATCGTTGCCTGGAGAATTTGTCTGGAATGTGTATTGATTCTTCCACATGTGGATAAAGGTAAAAGCTGTTGCATAGGTTGTACCTGTTTTATGAAATAAAATTCTGAGTCGGTCCAAACACCAGCAACAACAACAGCAGCAGTCAGATGTATAATGAAGATAATGTCATCATAAAAGTGTAGAATAGACAAAATGTTCTCTCGGCTGTGGCCTGGATAAAGCCTCTTGCCTAAATTGAGGCTGACATGAAATGTCATTCCTAGGGTCTTCCTTTCAAAAAGTCCTTCAATATCAGACTGGGCAGTGTGCTTATGTAGAGGAAATCTGAAGATTCATTCAACTATTTTAAAGCGGGCATTTTCCACTAAAAATTTCATATTTCCAACAGAGAAGTCCAACAACAGCTTGTAATTGGTATTTTCACAGCACACTGCCCCGAACATAATGTATCCAGGGACAACAATCCATGAAGGGAAACCAGCTTGTGAAGGAGACTGGGAACTTGAGAAACTTGATTCTAAGATTGCAATTTAACATTTTGGAAAGTCAAGTGCAACTTGGCATTTTCACTTGTTATGTTTCCATAGAACCTCATTTCATTCTCTACATCTATGGATCATATCACCTTATTCTTTCTCTGACCCTTCTCTCCCTTCTCCCATTAAATACACACATATATTTTGTCTCTAGAGGAAAGAATCATGTCCTCTACATATGTAAAATAGAATTTATAGCTTCTGTCTTTTAAAATAGGAAGTCTGATTACGAACAACAAAGTCTTTTCACTACTATTTAAAATCTAAGACATAAATCCCTGCAAAAATGCATGAAGGTAAAGGCTGCATCCAAAAATTCTAAAGTAACAGTTCTTTTTGCCCTATAGGCACCTATATGCATTGCTATGGCTTTCAATAAAAAGACTTTAGGTAGCATATCTTGTACCAAGCCCTGTGAGATTCCTTCAGCACACAGGTCCATTCTAATAAAAACGAACAAGCAGGCAGCACAAAAAGTGCAATTGGAAACTGACTCCCGGCTGATTTATGTACATATTTTCTATCCCAGTGAAAGATGGAGAAATGAATGCATTTAAGAAAGGCACTCTCACAGTGGACAGGTTTAGAGGGTAACTGAGGGTATGTCTCCAGATCACAGGGGTTATGATCGGGTTTCTCTACCACAAAAATGGGGTTTTCCTGCTTGCTCTCAGGAAAAAGAGTAATTAGAGATATCAGAGACAGTCACTGTGATTGGCTTGTTCTAGCATTGACTGGAGGATCCTGGGAGAAAATTGCAAGCAAGCTCCTAAGTGTTGGCTATTCATCATGTAATATTTCTAAGCAGCTCCATAAAACAAGATAAGTAATAGGAGAAAACAAGACATTTAAATATTCCATGTTAACTAAAAAAACCCCAACAAAAAACCTGAAAAAATAGTTTCAAGAAGAGGAAGATAATAGAACTATATTCGCATTATCAGTCGTGGTAAAGGGATGATAGAGAGACATCACCAAAATATAATTATCAGCCTAGTTGCAACACTTCTTGTTTGAGAGTTCATGATCTGAAAACCACAAGTTCAAAAGGTGTCCCAAAGAATTAAGAATTGGTGGGTCTCATTTTTACATGACTTGGAAGACATCTAAAGGAAAGGAAGAGCTTTATCAGTCAGGGGCATCCTATCTCTCATCTTTCCTATTGTTGTAGTCTTGGATATAAGTACAAGAACCCTTTAGAAAAAAGAAGGTTTTCTGCCCTTCTCACCTCTTCTTTCTTCAAACAGTTGTGTAGATCTTAAAATACGAATAAAAAACCCATGGGGCCAATTTTTCAAAATGAAGAGGCTGACTTCCACCTCTTGACTTTGCTAAGTCAGAGGTCAACAAGACTCCTCTGAAGACAAGAGAACCCTGAGCTCACCTGTGGATCAAGAGCTTCGCGGTGGCCAGAGGCCTGTGCTCAGAGAGCATCTTCCAAGAGGTGCTTTGTTCTGGGGCTCACAGAAAGTCAAACGCCTACCTGGTTTAATGTTTCAGAATACTCATTCCAGCTGAGGAGTCACGTCTTGCACTGGCTGATTTGTGCAACAGTCTTTCCCTTCTCTGGAATTTTGATTTGTGTGTAAGTAAATCTCATTGATGCCACTGATTCAAGACCGGATCTTGAGACTAGGAAGTTTCTGCTGGATTAATCTTTCTGCACATGATTTATAGTGAGATTAAGCCCATATTCCACCACATTCCAGTGCTGCCCAATTTACTTCTGTGGTACCTCAAACCCTGTACCTTTTGTACACTGAAAACTGGCCCCTTGAGCCAGACCTCTGCCACATTGCCAGTGCAAAAAACACGTCGGCCAAATTCAATCCTCGTTATTCAGTCAAACTGTGGTTTTAACCAGACACTGATTTTGTGATACCGCAAATTTCTTTCAAGTGTGAGAAGCTGATAAATTTAATAGAAATCGAGGTTAGTCTTAGGTTCCCATCTGCTCAAAAAGTAAGAGACTGTTTTTCTTGTACTCCTGAATTAAGACTGAGAATTTCAAACTGAATTACCTAAATGTGAGCAGGAAGCAGAACTATGAAATTTTAATAGATTTCTAAAGAGTCTGTAAATTAAACTTTTGTCTTGAATGGAAGAGCAATATGCTTAAAATGTTTGGATGCAAACTTCTTTTCCAGTACTATTTATTACTTTCCGCAGGTATGTGATGACTTGCAAATGATGGCAATATTAAAGATGTTATTAAACTCAGAATTCCTTCCTCAAAGTCCTTACCCTCTGCCACAGAAAAGTCAGTAATTGTTTATCTGGGAAGCATGAGTTACGTCCTGCTTGAATATTAATTCATCCATAATTAGATTTTTGCATTCATCAAAATTCTATATCATTTAAGGGTAAACACAACCCCTGCTTCCCAAATAGCATAAGCACAAATATTCAAGTCCAAGTCATCCAAATCTCTCTGCTTCTGAAGCATATGCCAGGTTTTTCCCCATCGTGCTCTATAGTGTTTATTATTATTAAGTGATATTATTATACAAATTATACCATATAGACTATTATACATTTTATAGGTGTAATTATATATGTGTATTTTATATGTATTTTATGTATTATAGAAGTTGTCTCCAAAATAATAAATGCTGCATTCTTTATGATTAAAAGTTTCCTATTCCTCTCTCAGTGTAGTTCAACCTTAATGTTTACAGAACATCTGAAAGACCTGAAGATAACTTCTGCTGTCTCAGTCATCCATAGATAGTTGTACATTATATATCACCAGCTGTTCCTGACAAAAGTTTATTTATCCTTTAATATCATATAAATCCTAATCTCTTACTATAAATTCTGTTAAAGTAAGAGACAGTTAACAACATGTGACTGATCGGGAATAGAAATGAGTGACAGGGGAATACTGATCAGGAATTTAGACACGTACATTACGTTATCTGTGAAAATGGTACTTGGCCATCTTGGCTGATTAAAAAAATTGAAACCCACAGCTTCCTGGAATTCTTTAAAAATACAGGTTTTCACTAAATATGAAAATACAACAGCAAATCCTTAATAGTTCTTTAATTACTTATTTATGCCCAGGTTTCTCTGCGAAAAAGTAGAAGATGTGCATTCCTCCATACCAGTGTATTCTGGTGAAATTTAACCGAAATCAGAAGAGATATTGTTGGGGTAAGCATAAAATAGCTGAATCTCAGTTATGGAGGTAGGTTTGGGCTGTGAAAAAGCAAATCCCTGTTTACAAATCTCTTTCACATGTGATTTCTGAGACTATTAAGAAATTTAGGTTGAGAGCTGGCATGGACCACTGAAAGACATTCAGAAGAAACAGAATTTGAAAGGCTTCAAAATCTGATTCTGTAGTTCTGATCACATCAGTATTTCAACATGTTTCTCAAAGTTTTCCAAAAAAAATGGTCATTATGAGAGACAACTATAGGGCAGGCAAAATATCTGAGTAGAACTATGCAGAAATTAATTTCATATGAATTAGGGTGGCCAAATTTTGCTGGCATTTGCACTCTTGAGTGAATATAATATAGTACTTCCCATTCTCGGGGGACATGGAAATGATGACATCTGCATTGTCTGCAAATGTAATACAACAAAGCTCATAAATTGATTATGTGTCACTGGAGTCATTAGAGACCATACTTCAGCTGAGGCAGAGCTACTGACTGTCCTAGTTCTTCATTTCTTAACTTTTTCTTCTAAAACTGTCCTTTTTTGTTAGGTTTTTTCTTTCCCTTTTTCATTTTCCCAGAGAGATGATTCTTCCCACTCTGGTTCAAGTCACCAGGTCAGATACTGTTCACACTGTTCTTTTTTTTCATCCAGCAACTACTAAAAAAGAAAGAGTTTTTCTATTATTCACAACCTACTTTTTACCTGATCCAATTCAGTTTCACTTAATTTAGCACTAGCAAGAACCTCATTCCTGTATTAAAAGTAGAATATTTTATGGTGGAGCAAATTTACTGTAAGTGTGTAAGTTTGTGGAGCTTCAGTGATGCAGGGACCTTAATCCATCATATCAGAGAGCTTGGCAGAACACACCACATAAGAGGCAAAACATACAGTGGTGAGGATTTGCCCTCATATGGAGTCTGCCATCTGAGAGCCTCAAGTTAACCAAAAATTTATGGTCTGTTAGTTCCAGGGGTTGGTTTGAGATTTGGGATCAGTTCTGAAATATGCCACAAATATTCCTAGCAAAAAATGTAGAGCAAAGTGGAGGGAGAGTACCCAAACGTGAGAATTTACTGCCTTTTTATCATCAAGTTAGAAAAGTCTCCTGATCTCAACAGATAATTCAGTATAAACTCATTTAAAAAATGAACACAAGAAAATTAATCACCACAAGGTCCTTGCTCTTCCCCTGAAGCCTGTGGCATAAACTCAATTTACATTTAGAGTGATTTAGGTCTTCCTTCAAATACATGGTAAGAGTAACCATGCTGGGTTTTCTAGGGGATCACAGTCCACTGATGCTTCCCTATTATCCCAGAAAGTGCTCACTACTGTAACCCAAGGTATGGACTGTGCTAAAAGTTGGTGAATTAGTTAATCACAGTGCTTGAGCCCAAGGCCTCATACTGTTTTGTGAGCAAGTATGGACACAGTCTATGTAATTTGGGGTAAATCCCCACAGATTTAATACACAGAGAAGTTTAACCACCTCAGTCACACCCAGATCCTTCCAAACTCCCTACACACCTTGCCAGGCAGGTTGCATAGCACGTAGACTTCCACTGTGATATTATTGTTACTCATACCTCTACATCCAGGCTGGCACCTCAGTCTCAGAACTCTGTTGGGTTGCCTTCTGATTTTATGTGAAAATATTCACCTTTTGATGAGTTTCAGCGTAGGTGGTGTGAGACCTGTTCTAAGATCTTCCTCCTACTTGATCTGGAGCAAAACCCTGAACGTTATCTCTGTTTTATGGACGTTATCTCTGTTGTTGACCCGACACAGTGGCAGCTGAAAGATTTGTCAAAGGGTGAGCAAATGGCAAAGCAGGGGCTGATCCGGATCTGCTGAGCCCAACACTTCTGCCTACACCATCTATTCTCTTCTCAAATGATGCACCTCAGGCCTCAAGGGACAGATGGGGAAGAGGTGGGTGATAGACAGGAGTTTTGTTCTGCCCACAAACCTTTTCCAACATCGGACATGCAAAATGAAGGACTATGCAGAATGATATTTTAAAAACCTGATCCTACCACCCACAAGAACCTCACAAACAGAAGAAAGGAGATGAAACAGTACAAATGAAGATTTGTAAAACTGCTATCTTTCTTGACTGTTAAGTTAAATATATATATTTGGGTGCTTTTCTTCGGACAGTTGCTGCCTTTGCATGTCTTAAATCGCCAGACTGAAAGTCAGATTTTTGTTTAATTCAAAGAACTGATTAAATGGGATGAGTTAAATATTTTGTTGTCTTCACTTCTTCACTACTGTTCTAATTAAAGACTGGAATAATCTCCTTGTATTGTGGGTTTTGATGAGATAACTCATCACTTGATCACTCATGCTGGTTGGCTTTGTTGTCGAATTAACTACTGAGTGTGCCTTGGGGGATGCACTTAATTTTTCTCCTTTTCTCTTTTTGAAAATATTACATTTGAATCAAAGCACTTGAAATTAAACTTTCATATGAGAGAGTAAAAAGCTGGGTGCTCAGATTTCAAAAGGAACTTTTATGTTGGTGGATTTATACTTAAATTTTCGGTTGCTAAATGTGATTAAAGATTCTTATTTTCATCCAACAGCCTGAAATTAAGGTGGAAACCACAGTGAGTGTTGGAATATAGATCCTCTCTCACCACCCGCAGCTGCTGAGAGTCTTCCATGATCAGAATCACACACACACAACCGTGCTTTAGCCCTATATCTTCACCTCTTTGTTCCTGTTGTATTTGTCCCACATGGTCTGTACCACCTAATACCCTACAGTATCTGTTGCAATAAAAGTGCAGGGGTGGAGAGAGACAGAGAAAGGCTGATAGTCCTTTGATTTTCTATGCTAACACAGTCATGTACATCAACATCAAATATAAGCCATCGGTGAGGAATACTTGAGGTGCTGTCCTCAGAGGAAGACAAAAGGCTAGATAATTTCTTAAGGTGTATTTTACTTCTAATTACTATTGTTTCCTGAAAATCAAAAGTTTAATAGCTGGATGAATACACACGTCAGACACCAAATTGTTCTAGCATCATATTCAAGATAGTTTTACAATATGTCATCAACTGGTATTCTTGCATAATTTCATTACAGGATTATTCCGAGATTTACTTATACTGATAAAGGTCACAAAGCCAAGGATTTTTTTCCTTATATCTTTTTTGTAGGTAATAGTATCTAGTAGTTAGTAAAATTCATTCAATTTCTTATTGCACTTTCCTAATAAATTGTCTGTACTTTAATTTTTCTTCCTCAACCTCCTCAACCTCCTGAACAAAAACCATAAATTAATCAGTATTTTAAAACTTTCATAATGGAGTGGAATGTGGTGTTTTCTTCTTGAAGTACTATTGGACAGATTATTTGACACGAAGAAATGTCTTTATTCAGATCATTGCATGACAATCATAAATGCTAATCAGTGTATTAGGAAGAGTGCAGAGATTTGTATTGATTAAAATGTTTTGAAACACTTAATTCAATAATTTTTTTCTTTGAATATTTTGAGTTTTAGATTACACCTGCAAAGGATTTTTTTTCATTTGCTTTTAAAATGCATTATTTTCAAAGACAATCACCCTATTTAATCTCATTTTATATATTGATTTATAATGGCGAGACACATCTGTTCTGCAACAGAGCATTCAGCATCACCAAGGGGATTTTTTCTGATGAGCTGCAGTGAGTCTTTGAAGAATGTTTACCTGCGGCTGACACAGAAATCCTCGAAGCTGTGCTTAATTGCCATCTTCAGAAATGAAATAATGAGCACTTTAATACGGATTAAGGCAATTTACTTCCAAGTGTGAGATTTGGGTTGTCATCATTGCCACCATACATTGTTCAAGAGGTACCTATGAAGTCAATAAAAATACTACAACATACTCCAGCTGAGCTCATATTTTAATGCAATGGAGACTTTATATCTCACTGACAATGTGGAATTTTGGGTTGAAGCTGATCTGTGGTAAATTCTAAGGTTGTTGTATCAAATCTTCCTGTTTATGAAATAGCACAGACGTGAATGAAACATTTTAATCAAAAATTTTTACTTGAATAAATTGAAAGTTGATTAAAATGTTGAAATCAACTTTAACGATCCACTTCTAAAAATGTTAAAAATGAAAAGGAAGAGAAAAGAATAAGATGATAGTTTGAGGGTTCAAAAAGTAAAGTGAAAGCAAGTAACTATTTTATACTTTTCAAAAGTAGAAGAAAATTACATTTTCAATAGTAAAGAGAAATAGATTTTACTCATCATTGGTTTTTACTCATAAGAGTAAATGAGATTATAAATTTTTCCTCTGTTTTTCATTTTGTTTTGTTTTCAGTAATTTGTTCCCCACCTTCTTCCCCAGCTGCAGGTAAACAGACTCTCAACTGCAGTTACTTATCTGTTTGTGATCCATCAGGAGAAAAGAATAAAACGTAATGTGACAAAGGAACACAAACACTTGCTTCTGCTCCCTCAGCAGCCCTTGTTTGGAAGTTTGGGTGGTGGTTAGACCAGGAGCTCGCTCTAGATACGCAGAAGTCTCTCTGATCTTGAGGTGTCAGCCATGTCTGACTGGTGGAAAAAAATATATATAACGTTTTAAACTAAATTTGGCTGGTCATTGTACTAAACAGCCTCAAAGCACTGTCTAGAAGGCGTGGAGAGGGGAAGACTCAGAGCTGGGAGCAGCTGGGGAACTGGAGAAATGCATTTTCTGTGGCACTAGGTAAGAGTATGTCACAGAGAGCAGAGATGGTGAATGTGTGCTTACATATATATATATATATGCCTATATATATATCACCATCCATCTTACCACCACTTCTCCTCCACCCCCTGATATCTTCTGTCACTTGAAGTTTCAAATTGAAAGTTGGCATGATGAACTGTTCAGGCATTTTCTCAAAACTCTCTTTCTGCCTGTACAAAAAGCTGTCTCCACTGATCATACAATTCATTCATGATTATCACTCTTATGATTGAGGTCTCTCATAATTATGCTTTCTTAGGTTAAGTTTGTTTCACAGCCTGATATTGTTCTGACACTATTTGTTATAGATTGATAAGTAACTGAAAGACGAATCACTAGTTCCAGCCCATTTGACCCATTTTTATGAGTAGCCTGTCCTGGTTTCCTGTCTGAGGCACTGATACAAGGAAAGGATTCCTTCCTTGATTATTTTTTCTTCTTCTGCATTTGAAACACCTTTGTTTCAGATGCAGACTCCTGGATGATGATACTTTAAATACATGTATTTATTTTTTTCACCAGGTCTTACTGCCTACTTTATTCATATCAGTATCTTGCAAAATATTTTTTTTCAAGAAGTAAATGTTTTTAAACGATTTATCACAGAAAGTGAGTCAGGATGGAAGTTCAAGAGGTCATTTGTGCTGACTACACTCAGGCACAGAGACAGGATTAATTAATCATAAAAGTGCATGATGAACATTTGTCTAAGTTGTTCTTAGAAACACGGAGTTACAGGTTGCAGAAATTCCCGTAATGTTCTAATCCACTCCTTCTCCTGTGAATGAAAAGCTCCTCCTGCTGTGTAACCCAGACTGCTTTTGGTGCTGCTTAATCTCCACTCTTTCTCACTTCTTTTGCACGGAAGAATAAGTTCACTGTCACACCACAAATGTAGAGTTCTGTTATCACTCACCTAAATTGTAGTGTTATAATCTGTGAGTTGAATCCTACTGCTTTTCTCTTGTTTTTCTAGATGAGTCATGATTTGCATCCCAGTGAGATAAAATTATACAAATCACATAAGCAGCAAGAAATCAAAAGGGGAAAAAGATGGATGAAAGGAGAATCAAATCTACAGATTTGTGAACTTAATAGTGCAATTTACATAATATCTTTACCTCTGCGTTTTATTATTGCTTTATTTATCTTTCTGTCATTTGGTTAATCTCATATTCATTTGTCCCATAGATGAAGTCTGGATTTTTAAAATATGAATTGAATCAGAGGACGTCTGATTAAAATAATATCCTGTTATTACATGCGTCTGATTTATACCAAGGCTAAAATACAAATATTCAAGCATTATCAATCTACAGCACGTTTTAACAGCATATCCTAAAACTACTAATTGCATTACAGGAATTAAGGGTGGGTTTTTTTCATGAAATGAGAAAGCAAATAATGAAGTAAATGATTTAGCAAGCAGAGGTTCTCCCAGACTGTATCTTAATGTATCAATGGAGAGCCTTGTGAACTTCTATTCAGAAAGACAGCCTCTTAAAAATGGCATATACAGGAGAAAACAGAACTTTTGAAAGAGAACTGAGGCTGATTAATGTCTAAAATACTGATTTTAAAAGTTCCTTAGAGAACAGATAAGAGAGATAACCCTATTGCTACTGCAGCAAAATTTGTGTGTTAGATTGTGATTAGCATGCAATGCACTATATATTTATTAACATGCTAAAATAAGTGCATCATTCATTTCCTCAGTGTAATAAATAAAAATGATTCAATAGTGATATGATGAAAACATTTTATTCTTCACCCAGTACCATAACATGTAGCCATGGGGAATCTGCTGGAATTAAGATTAGTTCTATCAGAAAGACTTCTTTCTTAAAATATTTTGTGCAATCCAAATAGATTTAAATTAACTTCAAATTGCCGATTTCAGAACTGCAGAGAGTATTAGAAGAAGTATATTTGCTTTATAAGAGCTCATCTACTTGCTTCTTTGGATCACAAGCCACATCAGCATTTGAATTCTAAATAAAGATTGGACAAGGCCATCCAGAGCTCAAATAGTGAACTTCAGGAGATCCAGAAAAATGTGTTCTGATGGAAGTTTTGATCCGTAATAAATTCAGCTGCTCACCTCTCCTCACTCTGGATATATAACAAAAAGCTAAAGTGCTAGGAGAAATCTCAATTCCCAGTGTATACTTTCCACTCTTTAAAAAACACAGGTGTTCTGGGGACAAAGGAGTTGTGCACAAGTAGTTTATAGCAGTAGTTCTTATGGTTCCAGTGGAATGCCTTCGAAGTGCTTGTCCATGCTTGCCAAATCCGGTGTGAACATCAGCACCAAAACATTCTTCCCGTGCCACAGCCATTGAGATGGGACATTAATCCTGGTGTTACTCTTAAAGCTACAGTTTGTTTAGGTAGGATGGATAATGGTCCAAGAAGGGTGTGATAACTCCGTGATGTCTCAAGTTCATCAATAGTGTGTTCCAAAGATCTTATTCAGGCCATGAACAAGAGGATCTCACACCTGTATCTCCCACAGGCAGGTCTTGTTTTGTCCCTAGCTGGACACACAAACCTAAAAATCAAACCCAGGTAATTTTGTTCTATGTTAATGTCATATGGTCCTTAAATTAAGGATTCATGGGGCCAGGAAAATTATGAGTTGAATGCTTATTTAGTAAACAGACACAGCATCCTGATCCTTCTTTAATTTAATTCAATGTAGAGGGTCCCACTAAGGGTAAATACTAAGGATTTAGAAATTCATTAATAGTATGCATATTATTTCTGTTTTGAAGGGAACATAGGGAATCACAGATAATAAAATAAATGCACTTTTCAACAACCTTTTTATTGTTATGACTTCCTGACTCAATTAAGATTTTAATTATAGACTTAATATTACAAGTTTTCTTTTGTAATGTAATTAAAAACTAGATTGCCACTGTTGAAGAAAGCTTAGATATAATGTCATTAATTCAAAATTATACATTGGAAAGCAATCTGTCACCATTTTATTAACCTATCAGGCATCTAGATGTGTTAAAGTGTTTTGCTGGCATTTCAAACACCATTTGAATATCAATAAGAAAGTAGCTAAACTGTGCTAATTGACACTTTGGAAGTGGGTCGGTTAGTAACTTGTAGCTTCTTTGAAATATCTCAGTTAAAGCCTAATCATCTTTTTCAAGTAGATTGCACTTAAAGTACTTTAATGAACATAATTAAAACTTAATTGTTTATGTTATTTTTTCATCATAATTGGCAGATTAATTAGATATGGATCTTCATATTACTGTTTAAAAGGTGTTCTTGTTATCAGTTGACATTTAAGAATGTTGCAATCACTGTTCTTTCATGTTTTAATATCTAAATTGAGAAATAGTGCTTTGGAAAAGAAGGAATGAATATAATTGTCCGGATTTTGTGTAGCAGTGGAATTGCTATACTGGATCAGACCTATGAACTGTCATCTTCTCTGATGTGTGCAAGAACCAGATGCCGCAGAAGAATGAGTAAATCCTCCTATCCCCGTTCAGCAGATGTGTAATATCTCCCCATGGAGGTCTCATTGTAATCCCAGAGGATTTGGATTAAACCATTAAGTACAGGGTTCGTTCTATTTATTTTCTTTTATAAATCTCTGATAGTTTTAACTAGGATCTGTCTGAATATTTCTTCTCTATATAAACCCACAGCCTCTATTGGAGCTTCTCTAATTCTTTAGTGAAGACTACTAACCGATAAGAGAGTGCATTATAAAATGGTAAAAACCAAGTCTTTGCAGAAAGTCCAACAAAAATCATGCCTGCAGTTACAAAAGCAAGTCTCAACCCCAGATTTCTTTGTTGAAGAACAGGAACACTAGGAAGAAAGCAAGTAAATAAAATGTTACAGAAGAAGTTCAGATCTGCAAATTTTTCTTGCAAGAAAATTACTATCCCTCAGTATTCCTAAAAAACCCCAAATAGACTGAAAAAATAAGGATCACATAAGAAATATCAAGCCTTTGTACTAGAGAAGTCACACCAGCTCCTTAGGAATCAGCACAAAATGGCTAAAATTGGCATGATTCGTGACAGTATTCAGTAAAAGCTGGCAAGGCCATCTCTTTGGGCAGCCCTGTCCCAGGGACATCACAGATTTCACACTTCTGGGCTACCTGTATGCCTGGCCAGCAAGAATTCAATGGAGAGCTGGTTCCCATTCTCATGAGGTCTGGCAATATGGGGAGCCAGCTGACCTGTGTGACTCGGAGTCCTGACTAATTCCCTTGTAAAAACTTCCTCAAAGTGTATCCTGGTTCCTAAACATCTTTCCAGAAAGGCTGATTGAAAACCTTCCTGGTTCTCACCAGCAGTTCACCAAAGGTACATCAATCTGGCCATTCTTTTACTAAATGCAAACAAGCTTTAACTGCAAATTCTCCATCAACTTTATTCTCCGAAAATGCTAAATTTGAGGTATGATTCCTGAGAAAGGGACATAGCTACCTCTGGGTGCATTGAATAAGCATATCTGAGTTTCCACTGAATTCCCAACTTTTCTGTGCTGTCTCCTATTTTTCCTAGACATTTCCCTGAAAAAATTGCTCACACTGTGCCGTGAGGCTGTCTGCAATGTGGGCACTTGTCAATGAAAGATAAATCCATATGCACTGTCATTTTCACTACCTATACAATATGGACAATGGCAGAAGAGAGTCAGACACTCAGCCTTAAGCTGGAAGCCTCTGGCACAGGATCCAAAATCTGATAGCACAAGTGACCAATACAAGACAAGGGGAGAGCAATGTACCTCAATAGAAGAACAAAAAGAAAAAAAAAAATCTGGAAAAAAACCCACAAAATGACCAGACATTTGGAAAATGTCTTGGATAGAACAAGTGAGAAACACTGAATATGGGTGTGAATATAAATTCAATCAATCTCTGCTTCCTGAGTCTAGATTCTATCCTCTGTTCTGGATTTAAATGTATATATTTTAAAAGAACTGAGAGGGGATTAAAGAGATTAAAGCTTCTATCTTTTTTCTTCCAGGGAGAAGTTCCTAATTGCTGCCCTTCCACTGGTAGTGGATAAAGGATATAGAAAAATCTTTGCCTAATGGTTAAGGATCTGATCTAGGAAAAGGGATTTCACGTTTCATTTCCCAACCTCTTTGGAAACTTTATACAGGACTCAAAAAAGAAATGAACCCCTCAGAGCAGCCAACATCACATCCAGCTCCTGCCTTACCTTCCTGACCACCTGGGTGTGGAGGAAGGTCATACAAGCGTAAATATCCTTTCTACCCCTGTGTCCTCTGAATGGTTGAGGGTGCTTAGGAAAAGATTATAAAAACCAGGGAAAAAATGATGGGCAGAAGAGAAGAGAGTATTAATCCTGATGCTTTCCTTCTGACCCTATGAGAACTTCTTTCCTTCCTATGCAGTGACCCAGGGCTAACTAAAAGTACAGTTCTGTTGGAATAACCAAATATACATTATTTTTGAGGCAAACATGAATATTCATGCAATCACAGATATGTAATCTTCAAAGCCATCTTCAGTCTATCCATCCCTCCCTGTTCAAGGCATAGTGAATGCTATATTTAGTCTCCAGCTCCCAGATAAAGAATTTAGAGCAGCAGCAAAGAGGGAGAAGAAAAATGGGCTGTATTGAAATTGTACAGGGATATATTACACAGTAATTCATGAACCTGCTGTAGCTAATGCTGTTATCACAAATCTACTGCTATTTATGGTGCTAGGATATGCAAAGAAATGCTCAATTCAGTTTTACATATGTAAATTAAACATATAAAACTGCACATCTTTCCTTATTAGGCTGTGAAATGTTACGGCTCAAGTGTGACAAATAAGTTATTCATAGCTACCGGTGGCCATCCATTTTATACTATTCCCTGCAGACCACAAATACCTTTATATCTTAATGAATTCCCAGACTCTCTGGCAGAATCAGCCAAATAGATTTTAAATATTTTAAAGCATTTCTGAATAAGGTAGTAGGTAGTCCACTCTAGATCCTATTATATACCTCAGCAAATAAAAGACTTTTCCTTTAGGTTTTTTTCTCTGGATTCAGTTTGATTGCTGTCTGGATACTTGAAGAAAAAATTGATTAATTTTAACAGAGATAAAGAAGCATTTGAGTTAAAAGCCACCTTGCGCCTTCTACATTCCATGTTCCTGCAATAACACAGAGCTGAGACTGCCAGCTGTAAGGAAGTTTTGGTGTATTTTGCCAGTCAGTAATGTGGGATTTAGGAATTCAAAGCTGAATCCCCAGATGTACCACAGATTTTACTTGTGACATAAAGAGGTCGCCTAATTTCTTTGTATCTCATATTAACATATAGAAAAAAATCTATGTGCATCTCACAGTACATTTTGATGTCTAAAATATATTACAAAAAAATGGGAAAAAGGGTACTGACATGCAATCTCTGGAAATGTCTGAAGAACCTCTGTAATGAAAATTCAGGGAAAAGAAAGAAATGTGGAACTGATGTCACAGATGTGTTCCTCACTTCATATTTCTCAGAAGGGCTGACAGAACAGACACCATGATCCCCCAGTGCTTTATGAAAGCAATCCATTACTGCTTTCTGGAAGTCCAACTTTTGCCAAACATTATCGTCTTGGGAAGATTAGATGAGGAAGGAATAATTAATTGAAAGTTATTAAACAAACAGAGAAATGAGATATTCTTGTGTAGTCATCTCAATCTAGTTGTAGGTATCTGCTTATGGCCACTGTCACTAACAGGCTATTAAACTTCAACAGTCTTTCATTCGGCTGAGTTTGGTCATTCTCTTAAGCTTCTGACATGGGAAAAAAAGGCATTTTCCTCCCAAGGAATAAGTTTGAAATGTGTAATGCAGAACTATTAGAAAGTATTTCACCGTATTTGAGAAATCAGATTGTACTTTAGTGCTCCTTGTAATATGTTAGGTAGCATATGTTGAAACACATTTTTATATTAAAATGCAGTTAAGTAACATTTTTTTTAACAAGATATGGAAACCACCTTCATAGGATTTTCAAAAGCTTTGACAGATATTTTGACAATGTTAAAACAGGATGTTTCAACTCTTCTGCCCCATCAAAGATGGGACTGACTGTGTGAAAGACTTCACTGCTGTGAAACATTTAGATTTTGATGGAACTCCTGGCATGACAGTACACTGTGACCTCTGGTCAGGACAATGCAGGCCCTCAGTGAACATGTGTCCACTGGCTGTACCATAGACATCATCTCAATCTTTGGTGGGGAAATCTGATTCAGTACTGTGATAGACGCTGCCAAATCTGGTAGCCCAAAAGGTTTGAAGCTGCTGTAGCTCTGTACCCCCAGATTTAGCTGTTGGAAGTCAAGCATGAATTCCAAACAGACAAACACACATGTGCCCTCAGGATGAATATTCACTGCTGAACCTTTTATCTACTCTCACCTTTCTTTATGTATTTTATGTTAGGACATAGGCTTTTGCTTCAAAAGTAAAAATCAAACTGCAAAACTAAAAAAGGAAAAGAAATACATGTTGGAAAAATGCAGTAGCTAATCCATCCTTTGATCTTTGTTTTCATTTAATGATCATAGTTAATGGATTTCTTATGAGCTGTACAGCAAGTGATTTTTATATAATTACTGAGCTCATCCCACAATTTGAAATTCAGCTAAATTTTCTTGTACTTTACGAATTCATTGATCCTACACTATCCATCTCCAACCTTCTGAAATGCCAGGACTGCTTGTTTTGGCCATCTCTTTCATTTTCCCGATTAACAACTTGTTCTCATTTGGTAAATTGATTGCAACCATTTATTTTTGATGGTTCTTTTGTTCTGTGGAACAGGGGGTCAGACCTTCAGCTTGTGTAAATGGGCAGAGCACAAGCAGAGCTCTTGAATGCACTGATGACAATGGATTTACACTCTTTTCTAGTGAGGATAGGACCAAGAGAAGACACTTTTTTTTTCATGAAGAAAAACAAAGATCCACAAATCAGTAATAATATATTGCCCTTTTTCTTCCCTATATTAATCTTATACACTGTTTCCTGGAAATTTTCAGTCCCCAAACTCAGTGGACCCTGAATGTTACTACCATAAATATATAATCAATATTCTGGAAAGCTTTTCTACCAAATTCTCCTCTTCATTGCATTGATTTACGTGATAAATTATTAAACCTATAGAGTGATTTACACTGTGTGACTGGGACAATTGATAGGAATACTTTAACGTAATATTGGTGAAAAAGTAAAAAATCAGTAAATACCAGGAAAATAGAATAACAGCACAATGTCTGATACCTGTTTCAAAACTTTTGTTGTTTAAATTGAAGGGGTAGACCATCACCATGAGTGATGGGTTTACAGCCAGGACGACAACACCAATGAATGATTCTGTAAGGGAACAAGGGACACCTCCAAATCAAGTGCTCTTGTCCTTAGTGGGGAATGCAGCTTGCAGGGTACTAACTGGCAGTACCAGCCAGCTGGGACAAACTCCTCCAGGAGATTCCCAAAAACACCCAGAGAAAAACTGCTTGAGACAGATCTTTGATTAGTGTGTTCACGGCAAAGCCACCCTCTTGTGAATCCACCCTCAAGGAGAAGGAAGCATCAAAGATTTGTAAATGCTCGTGATCAAAAAGAATGACAAAAGTCATAGGGTCTGCAAAAACTCACCAGGTTTTATTAGTAAATTACATACCTGGCATGTCTATGGCTGTGTTAGTCCCCAGGCTACCCTATCTACATCTGACAGGGGCTTTCAGAGAAAAGGGATAGGGAGAAAGGGAAAGGAGAGAAGAAAAGATAAGCTAAAGGGAGGGAGAAAGAAAGCAAGAAAGAAAGAGAAAAAACAAGAGAGTACAAGAGATCAGCAGTCCTGGTTCCAGCATCAATCCCACTGACAGGATGTCATTCCAGCTTCAATCCAGCTCATGGTGGTCTTGTTCCTGGTTCAAGCCTTGATCCAGATGATGGAATGTCCAGGGTCCTGGGAGTACTGCCCAGGCTTGAGGAGGGTCCTCTGCACGAAGGGGTTTCCCTGCCCTGAAGACAGGTTTTGTGCTTTCTGTGCAAATTAGTTGTCATGCACACTGTGTCCTTTAAGACCTTTCCAGAAATGGGTCGGAGGCATCAGGGCTCCTGAGTGATCTTGATTCTGCCCTGCAGTCCATGCTCTCTTCTTGGCTTCATTGCTACCCTTTTGCTGTCCTGTGTTGTGCTTCCTTCCAGGGACTAGAAGACGGATGTTTGCCCATGAATGGTGCTGTCCTCTCTCCACATGGACCCCTCCTCCAGTCACAATTTCTTCTTTGTCATGTCCAGTTGTTCCCAGCAGAGCTGGGTTACTCCCAGCAGCTCTTGTGTGTTATTTCCAGGAGTTCATGGCTGACTCCACAGCCATCCAGCTGTGGCTGTTTGAGACACACACACACACACACACCCCCCGGCCTCCTGCCTCCTGGGACTCTCCACTTGTGTTGCTGCCGTGGGATGCTGAGCAGGCTGAGGGCCAGCCAGCCTATTTGGGGCCCAGCCTGGTGCTGGCAGTGAAGCACTAATCCTCAGGCCATCCCCCCATGCAGGGACACCGGCACAGCCTGCTCAGGGCCCGGACCACCCGCCTGAAGTGGGAGGGACATTGCCGGTGCACAGCCTGTGGCCAGCGGAGGCCATGGGCTTGTGTCTGCCTGAGCGAGGCCTGTGCCTGCTCTTCTGCAGCACTGCTCAGGCCTTGGTCTCTGTCCCCTTTCACCTGGGACTGCTCTTGGTCTCTCTTGTCTTCCTTTGGGACAGTTCTTCGTCACTGTCACCTTGGCCTTGAGATAGGACTCAGACTGTCAGCTTGCCCTTGGGCCAGCTCTTGATCATGAGAGCCTTTCCACTCTTCCTTAGCCAAGGCCACCTCCTCAGTCTCTGGCACTGACAGGCCGGACCCCGCCACTGCCCCCACCTGCTGCCCGCTGAGGCCATGGGCTTCTGGCCAGCTGGGCAAAGGGCTGGGCTGGCTGCAGGGGCTGTGTGGGGCAGCTGCCTGGCTCTCTGCCCCTGCAGCTCTCGCCTGCTCGCCAAAGGCAGGAGAAGCTGCCGTGGGCTCCCCTTGTGCCTCAGCAGCTCTGGCCGGGGCAGCACCTGCTGGCTCCAAGCCCGTGGCACCGGCTGTGGCTGGAGCCACGCTGGGCACGTCAGCGACTGCCTCTGCTGCTGCCTCAGGGCCCAAAGTGCTGAGACAGCCGGGCACCTCCTGGGCAGCAGTGTCAGGGTGCTGCTCCTTCACTGGGCCCAAGGGATTGTCCCAGAGATTGTAGCTGATGTCCTTTTTTCCTTGGGACAGCTCTTTGTCATTGTTGTCTTCCCCTTGGGACTACTCTGTCTCCTTATCCCTTTCTCCCTGGGATAGGTCTTCATCACTGTCACATTCCCTTTGGCGTCTCTGGTTCTTGGTGTCTCTGGTCTTCCTCTTCCTTTGGGAAGTTTGCTTCCAGCCAGTCTGGCACCCTCTGACCACTGGGGATTTTCTCCAATTTCTGGAGAACTGGGCTGGCTTCCCTGAGCAGGGGCAGTGTGTGCTCTGCATGGGTTGGGCGTCTCCTGTTCAGCTCCTGTGGGGGCTCCCCCTGGGACAGGGTGCTCAGATTCTCAGCAGCCTTTGCACACAGTAGCAGAGATGTGCCAGGGAGGTTTTGCCTCCCTCGTTGCACACAGGGCACTGCTGGGTCCTGCTCTGACACTTACCTGTGGCACCATGTCCCTGGAAGCCTGCCCAGGAGAGCTGACACAGGCCTGCTGTGTGCCCATTCCTGCTCTTCTGTTGGGCACTGGCTGAGCCTCTGGAGCCCAGTGGAGACCACACGGGAGACTCGCACAGGGATGCAACTCTTGTACACCACATAGGTCTCCTGGGATGTGTGGCTACCTACCGGGCTCCTGGGCTTCAGCCCCTGGCAAGGGTCTGTCTCAGAGCAACGGCTGTGCTGGGCCCTGCTCTGCCAGGGCAGCTGGGGCAGGCAGTCTGTGTTCCCGGTCCTGCTGGGCTGTTGGCTGCTGGCTGGGCCTCTGCATCCCAGTGGAGGCCATGCGGGAGACTCGCACAGGAATGCGGCTCCTGTATAAGGTGTATGTCTCATTGGATGCTCCGAGGCACAGGGCAACCCTCAGACTCCCACAGCTTATGGCTGTGGCCTGCTCAACACGGTTGCCCCAAGAGTTGGGGTTCACCTTCTCCTCCATTCCCAACTCTGTCCTTCTCTGCAGTAGAGCGCTCCAGGGAGCTGCTTCCTCGCGAGGGAGCAGAGTGGCTCTGCTGGGAGGAGATCCCTGCGGGTCAGGGCAGTGACACCCTGCAGTGTCACAGTGGCCTCTCGGTGCTGGTGTGGCTCTGCATCACCAAGGGCCCTTGGAAGGCACCTCTGTCACAAAGGGCTACACCCAGCACACCTGGAACAGTGGAACCACTCGGGTTTGGCTGGAAATGGCTGTGCTTGCAGGGCACAGTCCCTGGACTTCCAGGCTTGTAGCGCCTGCTGTGCCCAGGCTCCTGCGATGCTCTTGACACAGCCCCGCATGATATCCTGATCTCCAGATTGGAGAGCCCTGGCTTGGAAGGCCGGGTGATTTGATGCAGGAGCAGTTGTCGAGATGGATGCAGCCAGGAGGCTGTGGTCAGTGGCTCCATGTGCAGGTGGAGGTGAGGGATGAGGGGTGACCCCTCAGGACTCTGCCATGGGACTGGGGCTCTTTAATGTCATTATCAATGTCACAGAGTGGGATTGAGCACTCCCCGAGCACCTTTACAGCTGACAGGAAGCTGAGCCAGACAGGTGACACAAGCGAAGGAAGGGACCATCCAGAGGGACCTGGCCAAGCTTGAGCAGTGGGACTGCAAGAACCCAGTGAGGTTCAACAAGTTCAAGGTCCTGTACTGGTGACAGGGCAATTCAAGGATCATGGAGGTTGGAAGAGGCCTTCCAGATCTTCTAGTCCAAGTCTCAAGCCAGCACCACCACAATCTCCCCTCAAACATAGACCCAGTTGCCACATCCAAAGTCCTCTTGAACACCTCTAGGGATGGAATGGTTTGCAGTGGAAGTAGGTTTCTGTTAGGAATTAAATGACCTAAACCTGACAAAATCCCAAATCCAATAAAAGGGGCAGCCTAACAACACTGACAGCCTAGAGGTTGAATTTCTCTCATATTAGTGGTTTACGATTGCTACAGAATTTAAGACAACAAACTGCACTGGGTATGTGGGGGAGAAACTAGTGGCTCCCTTGAAGCTGAAACAGAATGAAGGCTAAAGACAAAGAGGAAGGTTTGGGTCCATTCTGGGCTTGGCAGTACTGGTTCTAAAGCTAGACAATCAAGATGAAGAACAAAGTTATATCCAATGTTTTTGCTTTTGTAAAATTTGAAGACCCTTTAGTTGATATACTCTCACCAGTATTAGGAAAGCACTCACACTCTTCATTTTAATCATTGGTGCAATCTCGTTAGCAACATAATATAGTTCTAATTATTTACATTCAATAATGCAGAATATAAATAAGAATGGGAAAATGAGTAATCTTGTAATCAAAGGACACAGAAAGTTCATTTGGATTCACACTTTTAAAATAATTAAAGATTGAGATAGAATGCACTTTTTGTTAGTAAGTTTTGTAGAGAGGGGAATTTGTAAAGGAGAACATAGAATGAGCTTGACTAGTGTCTGTGAAGAGACTAAAATAGACATTAGGTGAGATTGGATGGGATCTCAAATACCCTTCCATCAGGGATAGTGAAGTCTGGAAAAAAAACCTCCTAAAACACCGTAGTTTTAAGTCTTGGAATTGCTGTCATCTGTGTCAAGAAATATCTTGAACCACTGATCCATTCTTCTGTATGCTTGTGGAAGGGTAAAATGTTTTATAAGAAAATTCAAATGCCTATGTCAAGCAGAAAAAGGAAAACCTATTTAGACTGAGTTTTGTGCTGCATTATTGTTACTTGCAAAGCCAGAACATGTGAATGGACTTGAGCACTAACCACATGCCTAGGTGCACATAAAAGACTTGTGATAGATGGGTAAATTGTATTTTCAACACATATTAGTTCTGGAAAGGATATGGCTTGCAAAGGAAATAATCACTCTAGAAAATCCAGTTTCACCTTTCAGAAATGCCAGTGCAGTAGCGTGATGTGTCATTTGAAAGAAGACGATACACAGATGGGGAATGGGGAATGAAAAATGT
Source organism: Rhagologus leucostigma (assembly GCA_013397725.1). Lineage (NCBI taxonomy): Eukaryota > Metazoa > Chordata > Aves > Passeriformes > Rhagologus > Rhagologus leucostigma. The sequence goes on from VZTD01005357.1 coordinate 280,377, forward strand.
TTCTCTTTATTCAGAATTCTTTGAAAAATAATAATAATTAGCCACAAAACCTCTATATTAGCTGATCTCACAAAGGCAGCTGAGCTGTTTTTCGAAAGCACATTCCTTTGGATGCCTGTGTCAGGTACAAGGACCCATGAATACTTAAACCTGATCTTGGCTGCTCTTGAGACACATTCTAGTTAGAGCAAGGTTTGTTACCTCCCAGGGATGTAACCTCTAGACAGCATGTACTTTTATAGAGCTAAAAATTTGTCAGCCCAAAACTTAGGAGATTCCTGGATTTCCTCAGGCAGGTGATCAAGAATTTTTTCATGACAAGATGTTTTTAGGTAAGAAGTACATTCAAAAATGATGGAAAACTTCTGTCTGATCTTTCACCTGTGACGCTGTTGCTTTGTAGGGAGCCAGCTGTTCACGTCATGAATGCAGTGCCATAGTTTTGACAGATTGGTATTTTCTTGTTTTATTGAAAGGTGAGAGGTAGGCCCTGGGAAGTACTTATGGCTTAGAAATAGAGAATTTTGAATTTTGTTTTATTTTAGGTCTTTCCCACATCGCTAGGCCACTGAGAAGCACAGACAGCCACAAAGTAACTATTCCAATACCCGCAGCTCTCCATTAAGCATTATCCATGTCTACAGGGAACCAAACCAAATTTTCTTTAAGGCAGGAAGAGCCCTTCTGAGTATAATTAACCTCATCAAATTGAATTTTTATCAATTTACTTCCACAGGATCTGCTCTGTGTGTATTTATTGGCTTCTGCTCCTATATGCTACTTGTTTTGTTTTAAAGTAATATTGTTCACTTCAACTGTTACAAATTACAGCCCTTCAGGGGGATTAGACAGGAGTCTTATGCAAGAAACCTATAAAGAAGTGGAGGGAGTATCAACCAGTGATTAATCACATATAGGTCTCAAAAAGAGATTTCTTTCCCTTTTATCCATATCTCATGTGCAGTGTCCAGCTTCCTGAGATGAAGCTGAGTTTATCTTCAGACTGGCGTTAACAACAACACTGTGGAGGTGAAGAGGAGATAAGCCAAGACTCTATGAAACTGCTACTGGCAAAATGAATGCCCCAAAGGGCTAGAATTGGAAGTTAACTCTACACTGTTTTCTTCAGAATACAAAAATAAGCTTTACATTTTCCACCAAAGCAAAATATTAAGCCACTGCATTTAGAAAAGAGGACATTCTTTCAAAATTGGCAAGGGAGAAATTTTTTCGGTTGTTGTGTTGTTCTTTCACACCAGCTGCAAGGTTTGAGCCCTCAGTTTACTCAGCAAATTTCAGAGCACCTTTAAGGTTTTATTTGCGTTCCTCTAAGCCTTGGCCTTGAGATTCAAAATGAGCCAGTGTGTGTAAGCCAGGTTGGATGGGGCCCTGAGCAACTTGATCTGGTGGGTGATATTGGAACCAGATGATCTTTAAGGTCCCTTCCAACCCAGACCATTCTATGATTCTATGATACACTTCCAGTTTAGCACAGTCTCTTAAAACTAACTGGATAATTCTTGGTAATCCCAAATACTCCAAGTGATGCTCTGGGGAACCAAGTGAAACCTGGTTTCATTTTAAAGTCTCAGAATCTCGTACTACATCTCAGTGTTGACAGCATGCCATACCAGATCTGCCACTCAAACACCCCATCTACAGGACTGAAGAATTTAACTGATGTCTTTTCAGGCAGTGATGGTTCAGGGCTGAAGAATGTTGTGCCGGTTTGGCCAAAATCTAGTAATATAGCCCCTGAGAGAAAACCAGGTTACAACCACCCTTCCCCTCCCACAGGGTTCGGGAAAAAAGGAAATTTTTCCTCGAAGGAAAGTGAAAGAGATAAAAACTATTTATTTTAACAAACACACAGGAAAAGGATAATGATGCTGAATAATGAATTAAAACCCCTGCTATAGAGAGAAACCTGGGAAGATTTCAGAGTCCTTCTGTAGGTGTGGTCTCTCTCCTCCTTGGAGCTGGTCGGTGAGGGCGTGGGCCCACCCCCGGGCCTCGGGGAGAAAATTCTCCTGATGTGTTCTGTTGTTGTTGAAACAGTTCAGAAGAGAAGAAGGGAAAAAAAAACAAAGTCCCAGGAAACAAAATTCAGCTCTCCGTCTCACACCAAGATGGAAAAAAAACCAGCTGGCTGAAGAAAAAACAAGCAGGGTGCTCCCTCCGTGCCATCCGCAGCCAGACAACAACTAAGGAGTGTAATCTCTGTGTCCTTGAGAAGCTGCTTTGGAAAGTTCATCTGGGTTTTTTTTTTTCAAGCTCAGTTTAAAGGCACAGAAAAGGCACAATATTACTTTTTGGGCATAGAGCATGATAGGGGATACACATGATAGAGTCACCCCAAGACAAATGTACACACCAATCCCACATGTTAAAGAAGATCTAATCTAAATCTTCCCTCTTCTGGTTTAACACCATTATCCCTTGTTTTGTCCCTACACGCTGTTACAAAACCCTTCTCTGACTCTCTCGCAGCCTCTTTAGGTACTGGAAAGTAGCAAAAACACCTCCTTGGAGCCTCCGTTTCTCAAGGCTGAACAACCCCAGCTCTCTCAGCCTGTCTCCATATATCCACAACATGGGCTGGTGCCTGTCCCACTTCTTTCTTATTCAAGAACAGGGCCAATTCATATATTTAGTTCTGTTAATAAGGGCTGCATCCAAGCACATACATGAAAGTTTGGAGGAGGTCTAGAATTTCAGGTTTACTCTGCTGAAGAATGTAGACAATGTTCCTTTGTGGGCTTGGGGTTTCTTTTTAGTTCTTATTACCATGCCATCCTCATTCCTTTTCTGGCTTCCTTGTAGTGGAACTGAACAAACTAATTAAAAATGTTCAGGATTCACTATTACTCATCTATAAAACTCGTTTCTTACACGGGCATGTGCAGAGATTACTTGCTTGTTTTACAAGTGTTATGTAGCATACAATCCCTTTGTTCCAGAAGTTAAGACCTCAGCTACAGACATTTTGCTTTGGATTAAAAATTGGCATGCACTGCTTCCTTCAGAAACATAATTCTTTTGGCAAATTGCCCTTTTATTCTTCAACAAGTCTTCCTTCTTGAACATGGATTTTTACTCTCTGCTTTTTTTTCTCTGTTAAAAAGCCCTTTTTTATATTTAATACACTTGGACATATACTTTCTACTTCATAGCAAGGCCTTTGCTTTATTCTTGCTTAATGTACGGTCAAGAGAAAATGATTCTCCTTGATTTTAGTCATTATCAAACTGTACAATATTTTTTTTATCTCTGATTGAAATACATGTAGATAACCCCTCCAGCATTTAAGTAGTGCTCACTCATGTTTTAATCCCTCTGTGTATCAGAATAAAAAAATAAAAATTAATGAAACAATAACATTTAATAAGAGCCAAAATGTGTATGTCGTTGCCGGCCTCTATTACAGAAACATCCATGAACTGGGGAGCAAAACCACATCAAGAAAGCAAATAAAGCAAGTAATGGTGGGGTAAGCGATGGTTTTCCTCCTTCCCTGTCAATAAATACCTTCCCGTCCAGGGTCCAAAGACAATTATAAGTACTGTGAATTACCCAGAAACAATTTGTAGAGGGTGAAGGCAGGAATTAATCTAACTCAGACTCATCTAAAAGTCAGATGAGCACATCTGAGCTAGTTAGCCCATGTTCCCTTTATAACCATTGGGAAAAAAAAGATAAAGAACCCTCAGAGGGAAATTCACCCAGTCTGTGTAAAAGATCCATGCCAGTGTGTGATGGGCCGTTTACTGGGACAACCCAATTCCTAGCATGCACTCAGACATCTAACGTTAAACAACAATAGAGATGAGTTTCATCCTGGATTAAAGCTTTATATCAAGTTCCCTGCAGTTTTTTCCTCTTTAATTCCGTTTCCCAAGTGTATTTACACAGCAGAATGGGCAAATTGCCCTCTTAGCCTATGTATGCTGCTTGACTTGTCAAAAGATGCTATTCTCATTTTACACAAGGTTAGCTGGCAAAATTTGACAATTTGGCATTGGGTGTGAAATTATTCATATAACTCTGGATTTTCCTGCTTTTCAATGCCATTTTTAATTGAATCACCTTTACATATTTATTAGCTTCCTCAGCTGGTTACAGGAATCAAAGAATAGAAATCATTGCAGGTCTGGAGATTCATTTCACAAAACACTTAGATGAAGTTCAGTCCAATATATTTTTCTTAGTGTCCAAACAGCAAATCACTGTTTAATGCAAGGAAAAATGGAAAGACAATCAGACCTAGGTCTTTACATGTGGACATGAAATTTGTGTGAATATTTTAAAAATATTTCTTTCAATACAAAAATTACTGAATTTTCATATATCACCCAAAAAAGCTGATATCTTCCTTTAACTGTTTAATTATCTGTTCCCACTTCTTTCACCTCTATTCCAGGCTGTAACTTTGTCTGCTGTAGCTTTTGCACCACATATGTTTACATTCATGTGTACGGAGAAAAGACCAGCACAGCAAAGCATGCTCAGGGACACAAATATATGTCGACATATATCATATATACTCCTTCCATGTGACTGTCTCTAACCAAACGAGACAGCCGTTGAACTAGGCAGGAAGCCAGGGTGGGATTTAAAGGCAAAAGGAGACTTAACACTAAAATAATTCTTTAAAAACAAACCCACAGCAGCTGTAGTCACTAACAAAACCTGAAGTTCAGTGTTATTTTGCTGTAGCATCACACTCCAGTGCTAGACTGTTCATGTAGTGAGAGAAATCAACCTACACTTAGCACAACTTAATTATGGTTTCTGAAATTTGGTGTTAGAAATGTCTAGAAGCTTTTGATCATTAATTGTGTAGAAAGTTAATGGCATGTAAACTGCTTTTTAAATCTTATTTTGTTCTTTATATTTCAAAACTCCTATCTGTCAGAATTCAGAGAGCTGACAGAAGAGGATTTAAACAAATAGTCCAGTATGAGAAAATATTATAAATACGTGAAACAGCCACAAGATGAGTTAAAGACATAGATTGTGCTTAAAGACGTGAAGGACCAAAGAAGACCATTGAAATTACACCAGAAATCAAACTTGCCCAAACATGAGAGCTCATCTCTCCTTTCTTCTTCTATGAGAACAATAAGCAGAATACAAAACATGAGTACTCATAAATAAAATTCCCATGTGAGCAAGATATCAAACATGGAGATGAGTTTGGCCAAGTTCTATCTGCTCTACCTGTTACTATTGCTGTTTGGATTGCTGGCTGTTCAACACACACAAGGCTGCTTTCCGGTAGTTACTGACACGTCTCCCGAAGCACGAGTCCTCTCCGTAAGAGTGGAATATCAGCTTGCTCTAACCATGGCTGCTCCTGCTTGGACAAGCTAAATGAAAAGTAGTCAAACCAAAGGAGCTTGTCAGCAGATGAACCAGAAAGAGCTCAGAAATGTGCTCAGAAAATTACTCCAATGTTTATAAATATAGATTACTAAAATCCAAATCAGGTGAGAAATGTTAGTGTCAAGAAAAGAGGATGCAACTGATATACATTCTACCCATTATATTTTTTTGCCTTGTTTAATGTTGAACTGCAAAATGCCATTATTTGAGATTTCAGTGCTGATATTTTTTGGCATGTTATTGAATTGGATGACTATATTTATTTTATAAAATGTTTATGAAGGCCATGACCCAGGATTTCTACTCAGAATGGCCTTTAGGATTCTGGTTAGATCTCTGTGGAACTTGAGTGAGTGTATAAAGTTAACTTTTCCTGAATCAGGATTAAAATAAGCTGTTATTTTCTGTTTGAGAAAGCTTCTACTAACTGGCAGTAATAACTTAAAGAGATAAAAAGGACCTGTCAGTCTCAAAAAAACCTTGGTTTGAAAGGAGGTTAATCTTGCTAAATCCTAGATTGACAGAGATCTTGCACGGATTCCCAGAGCTGAATATTCGTCCAGACAAATAGAAATGGCCACTTCAAAATCTCTCAGAATTAGCCCCAAATTTTCTAAAGCATTAATCCAAAATCCTTCATTTGTTTATTTATTTATGTAGCTTGCTTTTTGGAGAGAAACTGTGCACATTTACATCCTGAAACCAGACAGTAAGACACAAGCCAATTCAAAGTAGATGGTTTGATAAAACAATAACTGAATTGTGCGTTTGACACAATTAAAACATGCTACCTCTCTGCAAGCAGGACCTATTTCAAAGGTTTTCCAGCTTGTACAGTGAAGTCTGCAGGAGCTGTGATTTGTCCAGCCAGGCCTTTAATGCTCAGTGTTTTACCCTACATGCAGTTTCACTGGGGAGCATCAGACCCTGGTGGATGCCAGTGTTTTAATCTCAGTGCCAGGTATTTTTCAAGTAAGGTGTCAGAGGAGTTAAACTCTTCTGGACCCACTGATTTAACATGGCCTTCTTGTCCTGGAAAAGATTCACAGGCACAGCCAAGAGGACAGTTATGCCAAAGTGTCTGTGCTACCTCAGCATGTGCTGCGTGGCACGTGGAGATGGTGGTGCATAGGCAACCCAGGTAGTTTAACAATTTAGGGGAAAAAAAAGGCAAAACGAGTAAATGAATTAGAATGAAAATAATTCTATCAAGAAAATCAAACCATTTCAGTGTTGAGTGGGTTCTTTTGTTTGAGTTCTTTTAAGATTTCTGGATTGGCAAATCGTGAAGTTGGGATTGGATGTAGAGATTAGAAGGAAAACTAAACAAATCTAACAGGACTGCCAGGACTGTTAATGCCAAGACTCTTACTCCAAACAGCTCTGCAGCATTTGGCAACAATCGATTCCATTTGTGAAATGAGAGAGAGAAAAAAATGAACAAAGACGACTGAGCCATTCAATAATTACCAGCTGAGATTCAATTTAGAGAACAGCTGAAAGAAGTGAGAGAAGGTCACACCAAATTAGAGGCCAAAACTCAATGCCCCTGGTCTTCTGAGCACCTCTGATGTGCTGTGTTGGAATGAAATTTGCTTTGCCTTTACTTGGAAGAGAAGCAAATCCTTTCATTTCAGTGGTATCTGGGATTTCTTTCTTGGAACACCAGTTCCTGGTGCTGGTGGCGAGAAACACAGGTAATGATAAAAGCAGTTTGGCTACAATTTAGAAAACAGTTTTACTATTTCCAAGGAGAGTGGAAAGCCACAGATCTGAGTCATCTAAATTAATAGGCCCTTTGGAACCAAGTTGAAAAAGAGGTTAGCCAAGACTTTTGCTGTTAGAAAACATGGAGTTTATGGTTGTATACAGCCAGCTGTGTATGTCTTTAAGCCTTTATTAGGCAGTCTGAAGCCAAGGGTTGATTTGCTTCAAATTTAAATACTAAGAAAGCAGATTTAAGATGAATATAGTATTTTGTAGCATTCCTGCTTGCACTAGCCAAAAAAAAAAAGAATAAAGTTCTTTAACTTGCTACAGATATAACAGAACATTTATTCTCAGAATGGCAGGGGGTTGGAATGGAGGGGAAGAACAGAAAGGAGAGCTGATGGGGAACATTCATTGTATGCAAAATTCACTGCAGTACAGGAAGCACTAAACTGTGTGATTATAGCGTATTGCATGCAAAACACGTGCCACATCTACTAAATGAGTGTTCCTCTGTGCCTGGTAAATATGATAACTAACCCCGGTGTTAAGATATTTCATCATTTGAACTTGCTCAAATAAACCATTCCTCCTTAGACTGTTTAAGGAAACTACTTGGAGCACCCTGCCAAAGCTAAATCCTGGGTCAAACTTATATTTGTTGTTGCAGCTGAATCAGTCTTTTTAATTCCCTTCTCTACCCCCCTCAACTCAGTCTGGTGCCCTTTACTTTAAATTGAAATCTGGAATCTTTCCAAACACTAATAGAAAGTTCACTGAGACAAAATTGTGAGCATTCGTTTGCTTATCTAAACAATTTCCCAGCTTCCTCCAAGCAGAAGGACTGTTACAAGGAAGGGATTCAAGAGCTGAACACATTTAGACTAGTGAAAGGCAGTTAAGAGGGTATTCAATCACAGTTTACAAGTACTTATGAGGGATTTAAGGCATTGCAAGGATTCACTAGGCATTGCATTTTTCTATTGCAAAATACATGGAGAATTTAATTTTTCAATTTACCTTCAGTCTGCTTGCGAAATACGGGAATTACTGCTTCCTGAAATGGTGGATTAATGTCTACCCAAGCAGTCAGAAAGGGCAGGCCAGGGAAAGCTGCAGTACTCGTCACTACTATTTTAAAGGCTTTTCAGGGGCCATGAAATAAAACCTATAAGTATAGATTTGGATAGATAAAATGGATAAAAAGCAGATAGTGAAACCAGAATATATTTTTTCAACAGAGGGAGAGTTTTAGAGTTCAGCATATCTAATCTATGTATTGAATTAGAAAGAAAATAACTTAACCCAAACTGGTTTGCTTTCTGTTCCAGGCCATTGACAGCACAGGAGAAACTGAATTTGGTGCATGGGGTTTAATGGATTTGGAAAGCATCTGTTGTGTCTCTTTGACACTTAAAGACTGTTTTCACACACCTTAAATAATCAAACGAACAAATGAATAACTGTGGAGAAAGCAATTCCTTTAAAGACATAGGGCAGCATTTCAGCAATTGTCACACTGCTGTCTAAATCAACAAGTGCTGAAAGAGCTGAAACCTGCAATTATGCTCGTGGTCCTAAGCTGTTACATAAAACACCTGCTCAAACACCAAAGCGGAGTTCGGAGTGCTCTGTCCCCCCAGCCTTCCCACCTCCTCTCATCCTTTACGGTCTCTGCTGCAGGATGGACTTACAGCAGCTGCCACAGGAGCTCTCTCCCACAAATGTGTCTGATTTTGAACCCATTTAGTGTCTGACCTTCTGAAAATCCCATTGAATTCCACCGTCTAATCACATACTGGGTGAAAAAAATGATTATTTCCATCAGTTTCAGAGCACCTTATTTGTTTTTCTGTTTTCAAAAGTGAATAATGCAAGAATTTTCTCCTGACCATTCCTCATTCTCTTTCACCATGCGGCTCATGATTTTGTTGGTCTCTATCATACTCCTCCTCACTTTTCTCATCTCAAAAGTCTCAAAATACTTGCTTAAAATTTCAAAAACTGCTCAAAATACTTATTTATAGACAAGTTTTTTCATGACTTTGCTCTTACCTGTCTGTTTTTTTGATTCTATCTCCTTTTTCAAGTCGGGAAATGAATTTCTATACAGGCACAAAGTTAAGTATTTCTCTTAACTTTTTTCCCTTAATGCTTTTTTGGGTTTTGTTCTCTATTGTTTCAAACAGCAATGCTCTATTTGCCTTCATGAAAGCTCTTTATTACTGAGCAAGATTTCTGAAGAGACCAGAAACAGTGACTCTTTGATCCTTTTCAGACTGGCAAAGGCTAATTTATGGGTTGCCTCTCTTTATGTACAGTAAGAATTTCTGTCCTGTGTGTACTTCTTTGCATTTAACAAGAGCTGTCTTCCATCAGCAATTGTAGCATCAGGAAAACCTGCTGCTATTTCTTGCGTGTATTTCAGTTTAAAATGTCCTGAATCATTTTCTGTCATCTGCAAATTTTGTCACTTCTCTTCTTGTTCCCTTTTTTGGATCACTTATGAATATTTCAAACAACACAAGTCTTGCACAGATTCCTTTGGTGACAACTGCGAAAACTGGTCTTTTTTTCTCTAATCTTGAAAAAGTTGTAATTTGATCTCTCTCATTCCTGATGCCTTTTTTTAATATACCCTCAAGTAAGTAGTTGGGGTTTTTTAAATTTTTTAAAACCACAAAGGATTTTGAATTTTGTTTGTTTGTTTGTTTGTGAGAGAGTTTGTGGTTCGGCATTTTTGAATACTGATGTATTAGACAAGACCTTTGGGGTGTGAGAAATAACTTCTGTCTATAAAATCTTGTAAAACTCTTTTCCACTGTGTCTTAGTTAAACACACGACTTTTAGTTCTGTTCTTTAAAATGTATGTTAGCACTGTACACAATTGGGAATTTAGCCTATTGGTCTGGTATAAAATCAGACCTACATATCCAAGGTCTTGCTAATATTTTTGAGTGTTACTTTTCTCTGATGTACATGTCTTTGAATATTTTCTTAATATTTAGAGATTTAATGAAAGACATGGTCTTTACTCCTAAGGGTTAGATTCTCTACAGGTTGACCCTTCTGGTTTAATTGGTTGTACAGGTAAAAAAACCCATTTTTTTTCTTTTTATTTCCCAGGATTTCCTGACAAACTTTCTTTTTCTTCTTCTCTTACTCTCCTTCTCATAACCCATTTGCTCTATGAAATTGTAATTACCTTCTCATTCCATGGCTCAGCATCCCTCCTCCACCTGTCCTGTTCTCCCCTTGCTGGTCCACACGCTGGTGTTACATCTGTAACCACTGGCTCTGAATAAGAAGCCTGTGCTGGAGTGTCGTCCTCCCCCAAAGAGATAAGCTAACAATGATAGTCTTATCATTAAGTGGCAGGAGCAGCAGTGGATGTGAAGTGCCCAAGGAATCAAAGCCAGAAGGCACAGCAGGAGGTGTTACTTCTCCAGCAGCTGCCCTCAGTGCTGCCAGAGAAGGCTTTGAGCCTTCCTGCTCTGCCCCTTCTGCTTTTCCCTCTGTTACAAAATAGAGCAAATTGAATACATCATGCATTTAGTTACTAATTTCATATCCACAATAAACTAGGCTGCCTTCAACAACATTAAAAATGGAAAGGGGTCTAGCTTTGATTTTGCTTTTCATAGTTTCCTGTTTTCTTTCTCGTTATGCAAGCTGTAAATTTCCAAACTCTGCCATTTTCAGCTCTGGGGTTCAAGGATCTTTGAAAAAAAAAATTGCTCAGGAAAAGACAATAGTTTATTTCTTTCCAAATAACCATAGAATCATAGAATTATTTGTGTTGGAAGAGACGTTAAAGATCATTAGTTTCTACCTCTATGCTATGGGCAGGGACGCCTTCTGCTGAACCAGGTTGCTCAGTGATTTTTATTTCCTTGTTTTCTCCTGGTAAAGATGGATAATTTCCCTTCCAGCAGGGCATTCATGCCTCCTTACCCCTTCTTTAAAGCTCATAACTACTTTAATAGTCTCCTTGGAATGGGTGAAAAAGAGACAATGTTACATTCCAGTTAGATGTTATTCACAGCTGGTGGAAGTCACAGAAAATTCAGTGAAAACCTAATTGAAGAGGCAAGAATTAATTGGATGAATAATGAAATTTGAAGCTGTGTTCCGAAAATAAAAATAAATTTAAAAAAAATTTAAAAAAAGAAAATCCAGTCCACTATCAGTGAGCTAACAGAGTAACCTTATTAATCTTTTTTCCTACTTACACAGAATTGGCAGTTTAAAGAAACATCTACTTCTTTTTTTTTTTCATATCAGTATATTCTATTTAGTTGCATAGACTCAGTTTTACTCTTCTCAATATGTGGTTACCTATTCTTTCATTAATGTAGTGTATTGCCTTCTTTTATTTTATAACTGTCAGATTTTGGAATGTTAGGAAAATATCCTCATGCTGAGTAAAATATTCCTCTAAGGAAGGAAGTGAACGCACCTATTGTGCTGAATAGTCACACCAGCATGAGAAGGGGTCAGAACCTATCCTGAATTGTAAAAAACAGTAAAGCTTCTGTTTTATCTAGAAATTACATCTTCCTTCAGTTCTGACAATTCTAGGATGTATTGGGTTGAACAAGTTCTCTTCAAGATTACTTCCTGATCACTTAACATATTTTGGCTTTGTTTAATTTTCTGGGTTGAGATGATATGGAGATTGATGGCTCACTGTGGAGACCATTACTATGGAAATGTAAGAGACAAAGTTCAGGAGAAATGTCAAGAACAGTCACTTCCTTTCAGTCTCAAAAGGAAGACTCCTACCAGGATGAAATATTCATCATGGCTTTTCTTCCTTCCCAATTAAAGACAAGGCTAAGTGTCACATCACTAAATGACAGGGTTAGAATAAGTCTGGATCTTATATCTTATAAAATTCAATGAATGCAAAGAACAGTTGTAGGATTGTACTTCTAATGGAGAATTCTGGTGTTCCTCAGCCATATTTATTCTTTGTTTCAGCTACTGAGGATCTCATCCAGCCTTTTGCTTTCACTGAGAGTGAATTTTGATTTGAAGCAACAGTGTAATTTGCATTTGTGATCACCTGAGTTTTTCACATCTTAAAGTAGATCAGTTTTAGTACTTACCTATTAAATCAGTGCTTTAACAGACAGCATGGCATCACTGAGAGCCAGAGAGAGGAGAGAGCCAGACCAGCCTTCATCCTTCTTCCCAAGTGACTGAACCAACAAGCTGTAAATAAACTCACATTTGAATTGACCGATTGGTCCTCCCATTCCAAGTTTAGTTACTGTGTAAATTAATTTATTTTGGGGCAGGGTACAGATGTATTTAGGATAATTTAAGAATCAGAAAGGAAAGATAGATCTGGTACTTGATAAATGAAACTGGGTAACATTACTACCACATAGCATATCTGAAGGAGTAAATTAAAATTAAATTTCTTGAAAGGAAGAATCTAATATGTTGGTCATTGGTACGTGAGAAAATGAGATGTCAAATCCTAGGTCCTTAGAAGAAATACAAACAGAGAAGAGAAAAGTAAATAGCTATATATTTCAAGATATTTGGGAAAACATGACCAAATTTTGGACAGAGATTATCAACATTTCCTCCCAGCATCAGATATTCAAACACTTTTTTTGCAAAGCAATATTTGCTTTCCTACCTGCATGCTTCCTTTCTCTCTTTCTCTCTAATTCTACTCTACGTATCAAATGTGAACCTTGAATATTTTATTATTTTTTTTCCCAAATATTGCTTAGGGTACTTCCTACAATAAATACATAATATTTCCAAGTTATCCATATCCTTTTTAATAATTTTTATGGTGTTTTTCCAAGGAGTAGGAAAGTACTGATAAACCAAGAACTGAGAATCCAGCTGGGGATTTTTCTTTTATGTTAACAGCTCATAGTGATAACATTTACTTAATCTCCATTGTTATCAGTAATCTTAAAAAGTGAAATTGTCACGACTTTCTATAAACATTGTAAGAACAGGACAGAAGTAGCAGACAGACAAGAACCAACAACGTCGTCTCATTTAACGTTCTGGGGCATGCAATTCTGAAGGGTTTCTTCCATCAGAGGGACCAGACCCTGTTTCCCCGAACTGCTGGAATTTGAAATTCACTGCATTACTCTTGCCACAACTGAGTGTCGTATCACTGCACGAGGGGCAGCAAAGCCACAGCTGCAGCCTGGTTGCAACATGGAACAATCCCACTGCTAAGCAGAAAAGCTGACACTTGAGCTCTGCCTACTCTTCCTTTTGCCAAATTGATTAATCTTTCCCCCTCTATCCACCTGTCCATCTTTATCATGCTTGTCAGCACTCAATTATCTGCAAAACTTCTATCCTTCTTTCAAGCTTGATGAAATTGGTCAACAGATCGGATGCCAGTACCCAAGGACAGACTGGCAAATGAACAGCCAACACAATCATGTCAGCAAAAACTTCTTCAAGCGAGCGAGCAAGCCACAAGCAGTAAAAAGCTGCTAGCAACAGATTAATGGAAATAAATTTAGTCACCAAAATGGGAGGCCGTGACAAGTCTTCTTGCTGAAGCTGATCCAGTTTTAATGAAAGGATTAAAGATTCATCAGGCTACAGGGAAGGAGCGAAAAGAATCATGACTCTGTCTAGTGGTTAGGGCACATGCCTGGCTGACGAAGGATGTGAGTTGTAATTGCTTGGAAAGCATCAGTGCTCAGAAGATAAGTGATGAGAGTTGCTCTCACCGTATACTTTTCATACCTGGCTAGCTGCAGCATTCATATGTGATGTCTGGTTTCTCCCTACAGGTGAGGAGGAAACTAGATACTAAATATTTTTTGAACTTTTAGTAACATTTTCCTCCTATAACCACTGCTGCTGAAGCAGAGCCTGGCTGTCGCCAGCGTTCTGTGTGGTGGGCATCCTCCCTGGCTACCTCCTGCATCAATCTCTGCGGGGGAGGTAAGAGGAGGGTCAGGGAGCTGGGAGTGTAGGTGGGACTTCAGCAAGATTCAAAAACACTGAAAATATGAGGAATTTTCAGCTTTTCTCAGGAGGAAATAAACACACTGCAACAAAAAACGTTGTTGATTGACAGCCATAGGATGGATAACTTCATTGCTCATATCTGTAGCTGGAATGAAATCAAATTAAATGACTTTATTTTTTTGTGAATCATAAAATCACAGAATTGTCTGGGTTGGAAATGGCCTTAAAGACCTGAAAGACCATCCAGTGCTACCCTCTGTCATGGGCAGGGACACCTTCCACTGTCCCAGATTGCTCCAAGCCCCGTCCAACCTGGCCTTGGACAGTTCCACGGGTGGGGCAGCCACAGCTTCTCTGGGCAGCCTGTGCCAGGGCCTCACCACCCTCACTCTCAAGAATTTCTTCCTTATGTCCAATCTAACCCTGCCCTCTGTCAGTTTAAAACCATTCGCGCTTGTCCTAATATACATTCCAAAATTAGATGAGCTGTGGAAGGTCCCATCAGCTGTAGGATCACACACATTTCTCCAAGAGAGCCTCCCCCTGGACTGTTGCAGCAATCAAATAATAACTATACAAATACTAATTTCTAATTATGTGTAGACTGCTGAGGATTCTTTTTATCACTGATTTGGGTTGGTTTTTCACCAAGAAGCAAACCAGAAAGGACAATTTATTGCTTCTCAGAAAAAAAAACCTACCTCGTGTCAGTTTTGCCACCATTTTCATTTTAATTGTAGGTGATGCCTGTATTGAAGGAACATTTCTGGCTATATATATATATAGCTGAAAATGGTGTGCGTGTTTAGGTAAAACAGAGTGAGACTTAATGTCTGTATAATATCTAATCTAGGAATATATCTTCATGTGGTAACTCAAATCTTTATAGGCTGTTAGCACAGAATTAATCACATACCGTTGGCAGGGCAGTGGGAGACTCCTGGCTAACTCACATATATTTACCCCATTAGTTACACAAAGATTTACCACCGCATGGATTTGTACCATCACGCATTACAAATTTATCATTTGTGAATGATTTATATTGTTGAGCACTTCTGAAGAGTCCTCACTTTCCTCACATAGCGCACAGGGCCAAAATCAGATTGCAGCAGGTCAGTGAGGAGTGCAAAGAGTGACTCAGTAAATGCCATAAACCATTCTGGGCCTGCCTCCTGCCTTCTTGTGTAGCCGGACATCAGGGAATCAAATTCACAGGGACAACATATTTCAAAATTTGGTTTAACTTCACTGGCCCTTTTTAGTCCTTCTAGAATTTATGTGGCAGTATAGTACCTTATGCACATGGTTTAGGCAGAGTCCACAGCAGTCCTCTGACAGGAACAAGGCACTGCCCTTTTAGTTGCTTTCACATCACTGCACATCACACCAGCTCTGAGTGTCAGGAGGCTACTGAGGGGTAGGATAGGACAATTCCAGAGACACAGAGAGATCAAAAATGTGTGTTTAAAAGACAGCTTATGAAGTAATTAAATGAGCACAGTAGGTTGCACTTAAAAAAAAAAAGGAAAAAAGAAAGAAAAAAGTAAGTAGGAAACGGAAAGGAAAGGAAAGGAAAGGAGACAGGAAAAAGAAAAAAGAAGAAAGAAAAAAAGAAAAAAAGAAAAAAGAAAAATAGAAAAGGTGGAAAGGACAAAAATAAAAGGAAAGAAAAAAGCAGTCCTCGCTTCAACACATGCCAACTCAGGTAACACATCAAAGTGGACATTTGGCAGGAGATGGATGTTAGATGAAGCAAATCCCCTAAAAAGTTTTGCTTGAGCATCTGCCTGTGTAATAAACTTTCAGCAGGGAGAGCAGCATGACCCTCTGATCCCTTTTTATCAAGGGGAGCAGCTTTGCAAGAGAATGGCATTTCTCAGGAAAGCGATGTCAGCTCGAGAGTCTGTTCCAGTACCATGTGCCTGTCAGCTGCTGGAACAGAGCAGCCCAGCTTTGATCTGCGAGAAGCTGGCTGGGAACACTGGCTGCTCATCTCATTTTAATTTTGCAGAATTACAGCAGGTAGCTCCAATTTCACACCCTGCTTCCCTCACAACGTCTCTTCTCAGTGAAGGTCACAGCCTGCTCTGGATGCACAGGCTGGATTTCTCCTCAAATCTCACCATCAGAAGCAAAAGCAAGATGGAACAGGTGCTTTCTGTGAAAAGTCTATCTGTCCCGTGCTCAGCTGTGTGACTGGAGTTTGCACGATGCCCTGGCTGGCTTTAAATTAGTTGGCTTAAATCTCCAAAATATTACAGACGGTGGATTGTGCAGTTGAGGTTACAAAATTCTCTTGCTATCGTTGAACTGCTCTCCGGTGCTGCCTTGTGCTGAGCTCCTGTAGTTCCACAGCCATCACTACCAACATTTATCCAGCAGGGGTTTCTAAAGGGATTCCCACGGATGTACCGAAATCAGAGGCCCATTATTCATGCAAAGTCCAGCCCTACATTGTGTATGCTTGCCACAAATTCCCTGAAACTGTCCTGCCATGACTTTTCTCTATTTTTTTTCCTCTCTACCCCATGTGGTGGTGATGTTTTATCACCACTACAAGTAAGAAAGTTAAGTAAGGTGATTTCTTGAGATATCACCTTGGAATGCGACAAACTTTCTAGACCTAATGGACTTTATTGATCAGAGATAAAAGTCAGTAGTTTGAATATAGTCACCTACCATCGTTTTAGGTTTTGTGGAGCATCCTGACTGCTGCTTCAGCTGCCGTTCAGCAATGGCAATGGGACAAGGTGCACTTTTAACTACAATTACATTAAATATTAAAATTTAACCAAGGCTAGCTACCGCAACAGTTTTCTTAAAGGCAGTCACTGATAGAATTCTCTGCCTAACTCTCAAGGTCTCTAGCAGGAAGACAAGCCAATAAATTCTGAGGCAATAATTGAGAACAGCCACCATAACAGCCAATTCAATTATATTTGCTCAAAGGACAAAAGATTCAATTCATTGGATCAGTGGGTGAATTTTTCCACGTACTTTTTGTGTTTTCAAGGGGCACATAGTGAGCAATATTTGCTGGTAATATTTTACCAACAGACGAGAGTGGGAAAATGAGCAATCAGAGCTGCCCCTAACATTAATTTTCCATGGATGGGAGAATGCTGAGCTCAGTAAAGGAAACCTTTAACATGAGCATGGTTCCCTTCAGGGGGAAGGTGGACACATCCTCAATGTGATGAGGGAGCGACGAGTCAGTTTAGCACACGGCAGGGTCATAGACTGTAAGTGAGGGTTATTTAACCTAAAAGAGGGTAAAGTGAAGGTAATTACCATCATTGCTGTGAACATGAGAATGCTTTTCCCCATAAAATAAATACTTTTAAATTTACTCTCTGTGCACTGAATTTGCAATCTCAAAGAAGGAGTCTCCCGGAAAATCCTAAAGGCATGTAGAGCACGACTCTATCTTAGAGTGTACAGACTAGATGCACTCAAATATCCACAAGAGGAGATGGTTATCATCTCTGAGTTATTCACAGTAACATCACCTTTGGGTAGAACAATGCATCTTTCTATTTTAAAAAAGATCACAATGAGCTTACTCTGAAGAGATCTCTCTGAAGTGTTCATTTCAAAAATATTTTAATAATATGATGGTGGGGAGGCTGAAGCGTGCGTCCCATGAGGAGAAACTAAGGAAATTGTGTTTGTTAAGCCTGAAGAAGGGAAAGATGTGGTGGGGTTTGATAGAGCTTGAGTCAGTGAGAAGATGCAAGTCAGACCCATCAGCATGTCTGGTGGGTGGATAAGAGATAACAGCATAAACTGAAAAAGAGGGCTGCAGACTAGATACGAGGAAAAGTTTTTCGGTTGTGTGAACAGTCATGTAGAACAGAAGTTTGCCTAAGCAGCTTTTGCAATCTCCACCCCTGGAGGTTTTCAATCCTGACCAAAAGAGGGCCTAAGAAACTTGGTCTGACCTCAGAGCTGAGCTGACTTTGAGCAGGAGGTTGGAGTAGACACCTCTTGAGGTCCTCTCCATCATAAATTATGCCATGGGTCTATGATTCTTTGTCAAAAACAAAATTTATTTTGTTGATGTTTGTCCTCCTTCAGGCAGATTGCCTACCAATTTTCCAGAACATGCTCCCAAATTTGAAAAATGAATGATGTAGCTAATCTGAGAATAAAAAGCACACAGAGTGTGAGACACGACAGAGAAAAACATCCTCAGAGTCAAGAGGAGACATTTTGGGATGCTCAAAACCTTCACACCAAACCTAACAGAATAATAGTGTTCTTCAGTGATTAAAAATAAATATAATGTGACACCATTGATTTTTTTTTGTAGTGTTGCACAGTAATAGAAGATTTTAAATCATATGCAACACAAAAAGATTGAAAAGCATAAAAAAAGGATCAAACCCCAAACTTCCTAAATATCCTAAGCAATAATACTAAGTAACATCTTTTTTATTTTTGTAATAAGGTTTGGAAATATATTAGAAACATTTGCTGACATTTTCTGGAAATAGATGATTTAGTATTTCAAACATATGTAAGAAGTACATATGGGAGAGAGAAATTTTTCTCAGTTGAAGGATGTGTTCAGAAACCATGTCTGTCTTAAACTGATGCATCAAGCTATGGGATGCCAGCTATTTATTACTAATTGCTTTTTCTCCAAAAAGAAGTCATCACCCTATATATCAAATTTTTAAAAAAAATTGGCTCAAAACTTCCATTGACATTGGGATTAAAAATAGAATTCCCAAGGAAATATTGAAGAAAATTTGGTTTTGTTTAAAATAATCCTTAAATCCAGTATATTTTCAGATCCTTCATAAGAAGATAACAGTCATAATATTTTCCATCTAGTACATGTCCAGCTTTTGAGTATTCTGCGGGTTTTTTATACTGCATTGAAAAACATTTGCTGTAATTTACAAAACACACTTTAATCTCTGGTACAATCGAATGCACCACGCAAGAAAGTGTTCTTATACTTAAGCAGAAGTAAGCCAGCTACTCAGTCAGCTATTTCAGGCATCAAAACTTTTATGTTTTATGAGAAAGCATTGAGGTCCTAACATCTGGTTAAATTTTTTTTTTTTAAATAAAGCTTAATAATATTGTATACCCTTGGGAAAATTCATAGCATTTCCACTCCTCAGTTTACATTTTCCTGCATATACTTTATTATTGAAAACATTTTAGGTTTTTAAATTATTTATTTTATCAAGAATAGTTCTGGATATGTATGGCTCTAGGAGATATCTCAGTATATCCATTTTCAATTCAATGTCTACATTCATTCAAAATTGATGAAAATAGGTCACTTTAAACATAAAATCATTCCAGCACCTGCTTTTGTAGTGGGCTTAGCAGCTTCTGTGCTAAGTGAAGAACAAAAGAAAATCTTGCCTTGAAAGAGAAAAATGATAAATCCTACAACAATCTCAAATACAGCTGACATTTCACAATAATTAGCAGGGAATGACTCTTCATGGAAAAGATAATTACCCGCTGAAAAAACAATTTGAGGATTTCTGCCGATAACAACCAAAAGAGAGAGAACACATTCCAAAAGAGTGCTTGCAATATCCTCTCTTGGAAAAATTAAAATCAGGTGGACTCAAGTGAAAAAAGATACCCTTTTATCCTGATCCTGGAGAGAGGATTGACTTCACTTAGATATTTCTCTCATGGGAAAGCTAGAACATCCATGTCCTAGGTTACAATATAAAATGCAACCAGAAGTATATATTCTGTTATCATCTCCACAAGCTGTTAAAACAGTTGGGGCTGTGCTTGTTATCTCCTACCATGACTCATCCTTGATAACTCCCTCCGGGAGCTCTCTCTGCTTAGTGGGCAATCAAGGACCCACCACATGACTCATAGAATTTCATCACCCCATTGTGAGAGGCTCCGCCCAGGGGGAAGAACCAAGCATTCCCACCTGGATATAATCTGGGGTTTGGAACAGCACAAGCAGCCATTTCCACTGGATTCTTAGAGGAGGATCTGATCCTTCTACACTGCCACTGGACCTTCAGAGGAAGACCAGACCCTTCTACAGAATCACTGCTTCAACAGAACCATCACTCCAGGAGGACTGCAGCCACCATTTAACTGGACTGCTATCAACCCCCCTGACCGTCAGAGGGTCAGGTTGTATTCTGACTCTGTCGGTAGGTTGTCTTTTGTACTATTGCATTTCTTCTATTTTTCCTATTAAATTGTATTTCTGACTTGGAGTCTCTTGCTAGTTTGCTTTCAAACTAGGACAATCTCCAAAATGTGGTGAAGGTGCATCCTAGAGCACTTTCTCAGTGCAGTTTTCATTTTTCAGGAACTAAGTCTATGCCAGAAAGTTGAACATTACAAAAGTGGGCTCAGTTTCAGATTTAGCCATTTTTTTTTCTGCTCAAGCTTGTAATCAGTGTGATACAGTTTCTTGTGTTCTTGGTAGCTTTGGGTCAGGCATTTGTTTTTTGGTTTATAGACATTCTGAACTGGTTTAAGATTACTGAATGCAATGTTTCTCTTTACTCCTCATACTAAATTGATAAAAAGTCAGATATCTGGGATTTTACAAAAATGAATTCATTAATCTAGGAAGAATATTAATTGATCAGGCAAATCACATATCAACAAAGTTCATCTTTTTTGTTGGTCTGTCTGTCTGTCTGTTTGTTTTTCTTAGAGGACACCCTGGAGTAGGATTCAGCTGCTCTCTACAAATGCAGAGCAAGACTGAACAACTCTTAGGAAGAGGCATCAAGCAGAAATAGTTTACATAGCTGACAAGGTACTTAGGGTGTAATTAATCATGCTGGCTTTTTTGATGGGGAAGAAAAGCAGAAATTATTCTTTGAGACTGGCATAGAATTGCTAATATTAGTAAATGACCAATATCTTGATTTCATGTCTCAATTAGGCTCATGCGTGCAAAAATTTTACTCATATTAAACAGTATTACAATAAAGAAAAAACATTAAAAATCAAGTCTAGAAATAAGCCAAAAGTATTAGTTATACTTATAGCATGGAAATCAAAGCACCCAATTCCAGCTTGCTCCTTACCTTTATTAACTTTGGACAAGAAAGCTCAGTGCACATATTTCCATTAAATATCTACTTCAGGAACACAGTTCTAGCACCTTCCTTCGAGAAAGGCAAGGGTAAGCATGTCAATAGAACCACTTTTCTTGTGGTCTAAGAACCAAAACTCTGACATTCCATGAATCTCTGGTGCTAACAATGTTAAAAAACGCTTGACCTGACCAGTTCTTCTCTGTTCTCTACCCAGGTGATTGGTAGATCAATATTACCATAATGCTAAGTTTACGAGCATTTTCAGTCTTAGGAGCCCCATTCAAATACTTTTTTACAAAAAATAACTCACCTTTATATCTGTTGGTTATGTAGTCCTGGATGTCACAAAACTATGCACTTTGTATGCAATGTGAAGATGAATCATGGGCTCGTTAAGGGTTGCAAAGATCAGTCTTCAGACGAGATCCCAAACAGAAGCTGTGACGGTCCCTCATTCCACATTTTATTGATCTCTCACAGGTTCTTAATGTAGGGATGGATTAAATGGAAACTAGGCACTTATGAAAACATTTAAACAATTAGACTTCATCTGAAACACTCCCTGGCATCAGGAACCGATTTAAAATGGTGTTCACTGCCTCTGCAGCCAGCCGCTTTCCCTTCCAAAAACAGGGTGGCTGCACTCAACCGGACTACTCAGAGTGAACCCTGGAATTTGCTACACACCAAACTCCAGTGGGAATTATTCCTGAAAAAAATCAGTTTAAAAAGATTGCATTAATCCCAGAGAGGTTCCTGACAATGTTGGGGAAGATTGTCACCAGGTGTGTTTGAGTTTACCACAATGGATCTGGGATCACAACCACCAGACAGTGACTGTAAAGCTGGTCTGAGACAGATCTCCTGGGCGGTCCTGCCTGCCTTTTCTATCAAGGCTGAAAACTCTCCAAGGTGGGATGGATGAAACATCTATTCATCTATTCTATAAATATCTATTCAGTGATCATTGTTCTTGGTCTCTGATCTCAGCTGATTCTCAGTGTCTGTGGCTGAATACTGTCAGTCACATAAAGCTAAACATGAAACACTCAATGAAGATTTCATAATACACTGAAATCTGTGAATATTCAGTATATTTTCCATTTGTGTGATAGTTACATCCAGATACATCTTTTTTATTTTAATTTTATTTTGCCTTTAGACACTTGTTAAATTTTTATTTAAAAGCAAGCATTTTTTTAGATGAAATAATATGGTTTTTTAAAATATATGGAAACAATTTTAAGGTTTAAATACGGTTTTTCATTTATATACACATATTATTCTTTTGTCTACAGTCAGTTCTTAGGGGACTGACATATTTAAATTCAGCATGCAGTGGCCTGGCTTCTTAATCCTACCATAAAGGCTTCTTTTACATAAAAATGAGGAGTTAAATTCTGCTGTCACATATACTGATGGAAGCTTGTTGACATCAGTGGGATGGAACCAGAAGGACCTGGCACTACTTTTGTTCCCTGAATTTGACAGCCCCCAGGAGCGTGCAGCTCTTTTCAAGATGAGGATGGTTTTCTGTGTCATATTCAATAATTCAGATGATTTGAACTTAATTGAACAGCACATAGGGAATTTACTGTAGATGCTTAGACTACTGGAAAGAACCCTCTGGCACAAAAGTTTCTTTTGCTGTACATTTTATTAGCAGTCTGTAGGTTGGAGAATTTTTGTTGATATTTTTATTTGTCGGCTACTCTTGGACCCAAAGGTGTATTTCTTTATTGGATCAACAGGGTTAATGACTTTTTGCTGCCTTTGTATTCCTGTTTCATGACAATGAAGACTTCCAGTCAGGACAAAAAACTGCACAAAGAACTAAACAAGTCTCAGTGTTTTGGCACTGGAAAGTCCCTAGACAGTGTTTTACCTATTTTTATAATAACAATACAAATAAAATTACTCATAAAGGTGTTGTATATCCGTTTGCAAAGGGTTGTGTGGACTGATGCAATCTTTCCTCAACTGTTTTCCTTCAACGTGTCTTCTCTTTGAGTTCATTTATGTCAGCCTCTAGTAATGTTGCACAAGTACTGTAACATTCCTGCCTTTCTACACTACTCAGGTGACTCTGTGACATGATAAGCAGAGGTCCACCAGAAATTTAGAAGTTGGAGTGCTGTGTTGGTACAGAGCCATAGGGAAACCTTGGAGAATTGCCAGTAATACTTAAAATTTGTCTTCTTCCAACTACCTCTTTAATTCCAAGGCCTGCAATCCAATTTCCAACCCGACAAAGGGCGTACTGGGAGTTTCAGCACAGAGGCCGGGGACCGACTATTCAGTTGGCCTTTCATTACTCAGCTTGTGACAGTCTGGAAGAGCCCCATTTGCCAACCAGACCCCTGCTGTGCTGGGAAACTTTTTCTTATGAGTAACAAACTGAAGCTGATGGCTAAACTGGGACGACTGAACTACTAATCCAATTGCATGTGGAATAGCTGTTCCCAGAATTAACAGGACATACTCCACCTATCAATCTTGCACATTTTAAGAGACTGCAATTCCTACTTTAAGGAAGTGCCTTTATGACTGAACCCTAAGAATTTGCCTGCCTGAGCTTCAAGTTGATAATGCAAATGCCATTCAAAACCTGACAGGTGTAGCTTAATGCTATCTTAATTTAATATACAGATGTCTAAATATGCATAAACCAAGAAACTCTTTGCCCCAAAGTATTTTGGATGCTCAGTACTTGCATACAATTTAAAAAAATATATATGAAAAATTCATGGAAGGAAAATCTACCAGAGGATGTCTTTGCAACACAGACTGCTGGAAATTGGAGTGTTTTGGGAAAGTATCTCTGCACAATTACTTTGTTCTTACACTTTTCTTCAGGTGTCTGCTACTGGCCACTTTATGAAATTGTATGAAATGGACCACTGCAATATCACAGAATCACACAGAACCATTTTGGTTGGGAAAGACCTCCAAGATCAAGTCCAACCTTTGACTAAAAACCACCTCGTCAGCTAAACCATAGCACTGAATGCCACATCCAATCATTTCTTGAATACCTCAAGGGGTTGGTGACTCCACCACCTCCCCAGGCAGCCCATTCCAAGGCTTAGCAACCCTTTCCATGCAGAAATTCTTCCTGATGTCCAACCTGAACATCCTCTGGTAGAATAATATAGAAAGTGTCATAGTGTCACCCAAAAATGAGTTCTGCACTGGACCCACTGAACAATTCTCCGAGGTCTGAAAGCATCACTGCTGCCTTTATTGCGGCACTAATATTTGGTCAAACAAGCTCCCAAGGGGGAAGTGGAGATCCCTGCACAATGTCCATCCACTTATATCTTATAAGTGATGATGTAATCTCTGAGGTTCAGGATTATATCAATTCTGGGCTCTTCAGCTAGTTATGTTAAATTAAACCATCACGCATGCACCTATCTAGAAATTAAACAAGCAGAATAAGCTTGTGTGCACTGTGCACTACTCCTGCACTTTTTTAATCTTTTAATCTTAAATCTCCAGAATAGACTTTTTTCTTTCATTTTAAAGAAACTGCCACCATATCTATTACTCTTATGGATGGCTTCTCTTTAAAAACAAATTGAGTCCAAGAGTTCAAGCTAGAAAATTCTATTTTAGCTGAATGGGAGAGTCTTGTTCTTTAGAGGCAGAACATTAAGACAGCAATGGCTTGGGGATGTATCTGTAAAAGACATATTGATTTTTAGTAAATATAACGTACCAGTCACTTTGTAATAGCAAAGACACATGCAGCACAGTGCAGGCCTTCTGCTCTTTCTAAATGCATTCGTATATATGTACTGACATATATATGTTTATAAACCAATAAGAGTACCCTGCACAAAGCAAAAAGGGCATGAGAAATACATATACACATAGACACATATATTAAAAAATATACTTATATATGAAAGATCTTCTTGCCGTTTCTTTTCTCTCCCTGTCCTTTAGAACTACTTTCAAACATCAGGTTTTTTTCTTCCTGAGAGGGAGATGTTTTTAGGAGTGTTTATATATCAGATATTTCAGAAGGTAGAGTAACAAAAGGAAAGTAAATCTCAATAACTCTTTATAACTTTTTCTATGCCATGGCTTTAACTTACACAATTGAGGATCACAGAATAAACAAACAATCTGCTTGTAAACCAATCACCTCCTAAACACCAAAAGCCAGTTTATGTATTTATTCATTAGGTATTCATTATTATTCTTCATATTATTAGGTATTCATTAACAGGTCTATGTCCATGAATCCATCAAAAGGGGTTCTGATATCAGAATAACTTTTTATTACCCAGAGCACAGACTAGGAAGTTTAAAAGAAATTTAAATCATAAAATGTCATACATCACTTAGAGTAACGTTTTAGATAATAATAATATTTTAATGCAGATCCTGGTGCTAATGAGTGGACAGAAAGTAATTATATTAGTTGTGAAAATCAAAAGTGTTTGATGCAGGGAAAGCTATTGCTGGCTTGGGCTTGTTTTCAACTTTAGACATTATTGCTTAGGGAAAGGAAACGGAGAGGCGGAAGTGAGGAGTTGCACACCACTGAGGGAACCTCTAGACAGCAGTGAGGGATCAATAACTTATAACTACGTCTAGAAATGTTTTGGGTTGAGTGAAATGGATCTTCCCAGAGCTTGTAAGATAAAGCTTCCTGATCTCTTTTGGTAGCTGGATACCACATCTTATGGATATTTTCCATGAACAAACCAGAGTTACCTAAAAGCTCTTGTTTGGTCCTGTGGTCCAAATGTCTTTTAGGTACAAAAATAACGAACACTAGGAAGAAAAGTGTCATGCTCAGCTATCATCTCACACAGTGGTCATCAGCCATCATGACCTAATGGAAGTGAAAAGGAGAAGGGAGGAAAGAGACAGAGGCCTTTTCTATGAGTTTACTTCAGCATATAATAATCCAAAGGAATACACTTTTGATTACTTCACACAGCAAGCAATCGTTATGTCCCATATGATGGCACCTTGATTCAGCATAGATGATAATGACAATATGTCTGCAATAAATAAGGTAAAGGTGGCACATTATTCTCTAAGAGATTAGTATTCATTTTGCAAACTGCATTCTAAATGGAAAAGACTGTGTCATTTAAGATTAAGTACCTTTTTGTTTGGTATCATAACAGATGTTTCTAAAACCTATTAAAAAGAATCATAGTGCTGTTTTTGTATAAAAGCAGAAAAAGAAAAAAATAATCAGTACCTTATCTCTACATTTTACCCTTAGAAACTTTCATTAAAGTACCTCAAATAAACTTTCATTTTCCCCCTACTACTAATTTAAAAAATTTTCTTTTCAGAACTTCCATCCACCAATTATTTGAATTATCAATGTTATTGGTAACAGGTTTCCTTGACTGTTCTTCCAACATGAGAATATCTTTGCCTGTGGGTTCCTGTGTTGAAAGAGCTGTTCTCCCAGAACACCTGTTCTGAGATTTGAGTCCCTGTTGTCACTGCTGAGCAGTAGAGAAGCCACAAAAAGGGCAATGTGAATGGTTTTACATGGGAGGGGCAATGTTAAAATTTTTTTGATGCTGGTAATTTCCAGTCACTTATTCATTTAAGAGTGTGAACTAAGTATCCCGATCTGCAAACTAATGGATACCACACATCTCTTTGAATGCCTTGGTCTATGATTTGGATTGCTGAGATCCTGAATATCCTGTCAAGTCCATGATAACCAGAATTCCCACTGTTCTTCAACCAAAAAGTTTCAAGTTGATGATGGCACTCTGCTCTCACAGCTGTGACTCTGTCCCTACTGCAAACTGAAGATGTGGAGGCTCTGTCTTGAATTCCTCGGGCAAAATAATCTGAATTCATTTCTGTTATGTGTAGCACCCTGCACTGCACAGCTCATGGGCTGGAGGCAGCTTCTACACAGATATTTTATCTAAAGAAGTGAGGAGAAGGGTTGTGCAGTGATCTGCACCTCGCACGTACATTAAGTTACTTGGCCATGTGGTTCTCCTGTCCCTCAGCTGTTCCCACCAGACTTTTTGTAAGTACAAATCTTTATGATTATTTGTCTAAATGAAAACATGGATTTGCCAACTCCTCCTCAATATTTTTACAATTTTTTTTGCCATCATCAGTGTCCTGCTAAATCTTCTTGAGGCTTATGATACAGTATTTGGCAAATAAGGAGTAGATAAATGTTGGCTAAGGGTTCTAGGACTGTGATGTGGAAGAATGATTCACTGAAAAACAGGTTTCTGGTTTGATGGCTCTAAAAGCATTTGCGGTTGTAGCTCTCGGAAGAAAAGCTTGAATTGTTTGCTGTCAAAACACAAGTAAGCGGTTTGGGAAATTCAGAAGAATAAAAAAGCATTGAAATCCCACATTCAGCTTTTCATAAATTATTAGAGAAAATTTTTTAGAGGCAGGCATCAGTTGTAACAGAAATTTGGCTACCAAACATCCAATTTTTCTCATCATCCTTCCAGAACATTAGTTTTAAAAAAAAAAATAAAGGAAGAAAGAAAAGGAAATAAGTGGTAGTGCTCTAATATAGAGAAGTAGACTATATGAAAAAGACTTAATCCTTCAAATTGCTGAACAGTCTGGCTATATTCCACTTAAATTTCCATTAAATCCTTAAACTCTGAATTAAAAGATTTAGTGCATATGAGCCAAAGTATGTAGGACACTTTGGGCATAAAAGGATCAAATAACAAGAAATAGCAGGAAAAGACAAATCCTGAAACAGAAAATCATGCTTTGACTGTAGTTTTCTGAACTCCATTCACAAATAACTTAAGACTCATTTAAAGCCTCATTAAAGCTTAGCCCAACTCTCAGAGCTTTTCAGAGCTTTTCTGAATCGTGTCCCACAGCCTGAAGATCTAGCAGGAGCAGAGACGTAATGTGTTTTCCATCTGGAAAAAAGGAATTACTTCACTTTGGCTAAAGAGTCTCTTTAGAACACCACTCATTTAGAAATCTGCTTTTGAGACCAAAAAAGTGTACATCTGTGTGTTTATTTATTCAGATTTTAAAGGATTAAGTAAAAAAAAAAAATTATTTATGCTTCACTTGGGAAAAGAGGGAAAAAAAGAAAGGAAAACTATTATTTGTAATGCTACTTATTTAAGGAATTTTAAGCTTTTCACCTGAACCCCAAATGAAGACTCGGCCAGACTTTAGAACTTTGAAATGCCAGATGAGAAAATGACAAACACTCCACAATCTGGGGCTGTGGAATTCCTTTCCAAATCTGTTTCCTGCCAGCTGTCTGTCACCTGAATGCGTCACACTCTGCCTGCTGCTCAGATTGATGCCAAATGATCTGCAATTACAGCGTGTTTAACCTGTAATCTGCTAAGACCTCTGAGCTTTGTAGAAGGCTGCTTTCAGGTGTGGCAAATTCTTTACCTTCGAGGAAGACTTTCACCCCAGAGGAGAATCATTGGACTGCAGATGAACAAAATTCATGCTCATTTAGCCAGGGCTTCGACACTGTGCCCCATTTTCCCTTGCTCTGAGCTACACTGCAGTGGTAATACAGAAAAGGGCATCCCATTGCTTTGTCCTAAGAGGAGACCAGTAGCCTCTCCTCCCCTTTGGTGGCATGGGGGTGTCAGACGTGTGCTCAAAATTCTCATCCAAAGCACAGGACAAAATCTGGATTCGCCATGAGTCTTCATAAACATGCTGGGTGAAAATGCTGCAGAAAATGTAGACGACAGCAAAGACTTGCTGCCTAACTGAATGAACTAAACAAGGACATTGCCCACGGAATACATCAACATTTTTCTATTCTGGAAGAAATTGTCACAGAATTGTTTCCTTTACTGACATTTTCCCCTTTGTAAAATAGTTATCTGGCTCTGTCACAGTGCAAAGATAGAAATTCTTCATGATGCACTGACATTAAAGATGCAGCTTGAACTACTTCAGTGCCAGGGACTTCCAGGAATAGCAGATCTGCAAACCTGTGGGTGCTCACATTTTGCAAAGTTTCCTCAGAAGGCTCAGCCTTTTCATCCTGCAGTGGAATGTATCTAATTATCCTTCTTAAATTATTGTTTGCTTTTCTTTGGTTTTACCCTGTTCTCATTTATGTTCAAAGGAATGAGTAATACTTGGGAAAAAAAAAAAAAAAAACAGCCATGATTTGGCAAGTTTAATTCTAAATCTATCCAGGATAAATATGTGAATTTCAAGGAAAACTGAAATATGACCTTTCTTGTTGCTGGGGGTTTTCTTAAGGATTAAGGCAATAAAAGTCATCCAAGTGTTGTGAGGTGGGCCTTCACATCCATTTGCCTGTATACATGGCATTGCTCTGATATCTGGGATGAACTCTTCACAGGGAAATATTAAAGGATGAAAAACAAACGTTATTTTAACTGTCAGATTAATCTTCTCAATAGCTGTAATTAATCACAGTTACTGCTATAAAGTCGCTGAGAGCTCTCTCTTAAGGAGGTTATATGGTAATGAAACAAAGTTATTCTCTCTCATGTTCCTTTCGGAAATCATCAGCAAATATAAATGTGTATGAGCTGTCTTCCAGATGAGCTTTTCAGGACTTAATAACCCATTTAAAACTATTCAGTGCTGGCAAAGCAAAATCATAAATGACCTTTGAACCCTGCAAGGACATTTTCTCTTTGAGCAATTTAGTCTTTGCGTATGGATGGCTCAGAGCCATAGGTACAGAATAACATTTCACCACCGGATGTCATCTCAGATGCAAGGAGAATGAAATTCATCCCTTCTCTGAGTCTGTACTGTTTGTATTGATCGCTGCAAGAGATGTAACATGATACTATAAAAACTGTAGGCAGAGGGCAGTATGACACATCAGTAAAGGAGATTTTTATGAGTGGATTGCTGGTAGAAAACCACTGGCATGACAAAGTTTTTAGTTCTTGGATGTGGTGAAGCAATTCCAAGAAATTACTCTTACAGTCCTAAAATACTGAAGCGTTTCAACTTTTATCTGGCCTGAAGTTCAGTTCAGAAACTTTTTGCTGCGTCTTGCAATATGAACAATTATTAGGATCACTAAAGCTGGCAGTTTCTGGGGTTTGAGTAATAAGGCCCAGATTCAGCACATGTTAATGCTATTGCCCAGCACAGATTAAGATTATTACCCAAAATACTCATCTATCGACCTAAAGGCGTTTGCATCTCACTCATGCTGACTATCAGAATGACCCCAAGAAATCTTTAGGAGTGAAAATGAAGGCAATCTTCACACTGCTTCATGTCAGGAAAACAAAGGGGTTATAGGGATTCAAGAAATACTGGAGTTATTTTTGCTCTTCCTTTTCTGTCTCTGGTGGGTAACTGAGCTTTTCTGACTGAAATAACAAATTACAACTATATTTCTTTAGGCATTGTCACATGTACATTTCTGAATCCTTATTTGTATGGGAACACACAGTCCTGGTGTTGTAAACTACTCTCTTTTTTCTCCCCAGAACTATTAAATTTGGCAAATATACTTTTTACCTTGATTTATCTCCCATTGATAGGAAATTTACTGCTGGGAAAAGGAGCAGATGTAACATTAAATAACAGACTAGCACCAAAAGATACCTTTCTCAACCCTGTAAGTGCAGCACAGCCATGGTTGATTGCTGCAATCATAAGGGAAGGGTTCTCCAGTTGCTCATGGAGATTAAAATGTATCCATGCTTCTGAAGTCTTATTTAAAGGGTAGGCTAAGGGGAATATTCTTTTTTCCTTAGAGCAAGTATGTGTTAATCTGTGAGCAACAGTGCATTATCTTTTAATAATTTAATGTTTGATTTCAGAAGTAAGAGCAACCTAGGAATTTTCCAGATCTTGTTTTTCCTTTGAAAGTTCTTCCCGTCTAACTACATATGCACAAAAATCATAGGTTGCCTCTTGCTGACAGTGCTATGCTACCTTTTCATTTTAAAAGACAAAGGTCAGATCTACGTGTTTGTTACATTCAGGCAGAATTTCTCTGCTCTATTCTGCTTTCTAAATTCCTGCTGTCAAGAGAAGAGGACAGGTTTCACTTTTTTTGTGTTTGTGTGTGCTGAAAATCTCTATTTATATATATCTAGCATGACTCTTGCTGCGAAAGTAGACAAGGTACAGAACTATTTCTCCACAGATCTGACAAGGCCAACATTTCATAGGTTTACAAGCACAAGAATTTTTTCTAAAAAAAAAAACAACCTATAAAAAAACTACATAATGGAAGAAGTGAAGGAAACAATATTGCAAAGCTGGAAGTACACCAAAAATGTAGTAAAAAATGCTTTTGACAGACTACAAAAAGTGGTGTTGGCAGGTTACAGAGTGATTTGTGTCACAAAAAGTAAAGCTGAACAACGGCAAGTAGAGGATCTGTAGATGAGAGCATCAAATAATTTTTTTTCAAACAAAATTAGTCTCATGCTTGCAGAAGGTAAAGCTGTGTACTGGCCAGCCAAGTTAATGGTTATCATCCTCTCCCCATTTAAACTCTGGGATGAAATGTGCACGTCATGAAATACAGGAGAGCCTGCACAAGCTCGTTATCCAGGCTGGGATCAGATCTACTTCCAGCCTATCTCCATCTTCTTCCATCCACCTCCAACCTGCAGTTGCAAAATGAGAGTCTCCATGAAGTTCGTAAAAGACAATCCAATATGTGGCTGTGGAGTTGGTGCCTGGAGAATGAGGAATAATCAGGACTTTTGGATGGAGATGATAGGGACAATCATGTTCCTGCTTCAGTACCTACAACACAGCCTGTTTCTTGGGAAAGAGGGAAGAGCTGGAATCACCATGAGTCCAGTTTTAGGCAGTTTGAGCAGTGTATAGGGCTAATGAAGGAACTGTGGAGAGCAAGCAGCACTTCTCTGAAGGAAAGAGATTATGGTATACACCACCCCTGCCCCTCATAATTTGTATGAAGTCTTTGTTTAGTGTTAAATAATGAGGGTTCACAATATTTATTATTATTATTATTACATATTATTATATATTATTATACTTATTATTGGGATATCTTTTTCCTTCTTTTTTTTTTATTTAATGTGGTTTCAGCTGAGAGAGTCACTTTTTCAGGTCAGTCAGCTCATGGGTTTGTCTCAATACCTGAAATTACAGCCAGAGGGTAGTCTACCAGCAATCCAGGTAGGATTGCATTAGAATCATTTCTAGAATTCAATAGACAGTTATATGAAGTGGCTGCCTCTCCAGTTATCTCACATCCTCAAACACAGCTGAATCCAGTAGCAACCAGACAAAAAAACACTGCATGGTCTTGTGACTGTCAGCTGAACCTTACTTCTTTTAGAGTTGAAGTTAAATATTTTTGTGTGTTGTTTCTTGATTATTTTTTGAAATTATTTTCTGATATTTGACCCAGCCACGCAAGTTTTAAAGACTGTGATTCAAAGGTTTAATTCTCTGGGTAATTATTTATTTTCAGGCAAAGTGTAATATTCTGCTCTAGAAGCACTTCGCATTTACTTTTCACTGAAGTGAATACAAATTAAAAGACTCTGCATTTGATGTTTGCAAGCTGCTGATTATAAATTAGAGACAGAAAGGAGGAAATCAGTTGCCTAAACAATGAAGCTCAGAGCACATCTAGTCACATATGAAAACAAAAAGCACAGAAAGTTTGTAAGATTAACAATTGTTGCTTATCTTCCTTATGCAATTTGCTAAGAAAACATTTTCAGTCAGATAATATGAATAGATGAGGGGATAAGCCTATCATCCTATGTTTAATTGTCCATGGTATAATGCAATAAATCTGTATTCCAAGGAAAGCTTTGGAATGAGATCACTGAATATATTTCAGAGTTCTGAAATTATTATTGATTCAAGGACGTTTTTTCTGAAGTGTACATATGCAAAGAACAGTTCACACTGGAAAGGGCCTGGGTGTGATATAATAATCTGCAGAATGCCATCAATAACAGCCTTTGAGGCCACCCTCCCTTAATTGGAAAGATGTGTCACATTTACAGTCAGACAATTTATTATACGGACAGACATATTGCTTCCCTTTTTTAGCTGGATGAAGGGGACCTTCCCTTCCTGTTAGACATCTGGTGACAAATGCTGCTGTGATGTCATTCTTTATATCTAGATGTCACTGCGGTTAGTATGTGTTTGGCTTCACACAGGACTGTTAGAGCAGGCCTTTAAATCCAAAAATATCGATTGGGGTGGGTGTTTCCTAGACCAAGCACCAACTTGGACTGTCTTAAGTTCTTATTTCCTCTCCCAACCACATAGCTCTGTTTGTGGCACTTAGTACATGGTAAATATATATGGTATATCCAACTTACAGTCAGACATCCAAGACCCGAAGTAATCACCATCACCCCTGTAGTCATTCAGAGTCCATGTTGCTTTTCCACACCTTTGCTAAGCTTTTACAAGGTCTATCCATTCTCTTTCCCCTGAGCCTCTCCCTCTGTCCCCTGGGATTCTTTATCTCTTGTTTTAACACTCCTTAGTCCTGGCAGTGTTATTTTACCTCTGCCCACTATGTGTTAGATCAATCCCCTCAACTCAGCCCACACAGGCAATAAAACAACGATCCAATGGCAATAACTTTTCATCACTGCTGACCCCAACTACATCACAAGTGGTTATTTTGCGATGCTTCAGGACTTATTACTGACATCCTGAAATATGCAATCTTGTTGAAGCTGTTGTGTGCATCACTGTGAAGGTAATTACTTTTCCACCATAGTTATATATGCCACAATTCCTGTAAAGAAAAGGTTACCTCTGGAACTGGACAGAAATTATCTTAGAATGATGTGCATTGAAGAAGAAAATTTTCCATTTAAATAGTTGACAACAGCTAAAATATTTGAGAAAATGTCACTGTAATCACATTATAAAATAACCCTCAACAGTGTCTGTGGTAGGTGAATGCTTTCTGCCAAATTGATCAAAGTACTGTGGTTTGACTTAATAGCACAGTTTACATCACAAACTGATCTATGAGTTCTTAATTTCACAAAATACCTACCATGTCCCACCTTTCTAGTTTGGTATGGGAAGAACTGTGTAATCTTCCCAAAGAAATGAATTTTCAAGCTGAAACGCGGAAAATATGTGGAATTACAGAAAAAAACCCCAATTTTTCCCGAAAGGAAATTACTTAGAGATCATCTTGTTTAATCTCACTGCAGATATGATTACCACAGCATCTTGTTTGGTCTCTCCACATTGATATGGTCTTCTCAACTGCCCAAGGACTTCACGTCCTATAACAAGTAGTTTTTTTAGAAAAGCTTTGAGTTGATTTTTTACTTACGCCTTTTCTTAGCTGGAACACCTTCCTCTACCTTCCAGTGATCCTTCCTTTCCGTATCTTTTACATTTCTCTATTTTTAAGTGTTGTCTATAATTTTACAGTGTAGAGCCAAATGGCACATCCGTTGTTTTAAGGATTCTGTGTAAATAACTCTTTTGTGTTGAACATGAGAACAAGTGCTCTGACAAAAGCAGACACCGTGTAATGCTATGATTTAATTTGTAATATGATGAAAAAGGGAAGGCAAAAACCAGAGTGTATATAAATCAAATAAACCAAACACTAACTTGTAATTAATATAGCTACTATACTTTGGCAACAAAATGAATATAAGAAATGTACATGGAAATGTGTAGCAATTAGTGTAAAATCATTTGGGCAGGATCAGTATTTCAGAAATAAACTCCAGTATAAGTGGGCAGTGCAGAACTGCCACCAGCAAACTACAAAAACCCCATTTGTGCTTCATTGGTTTCAGATGTATTTGAAATGACAGGAACTGGCTGCCTCCTGGGTTAACAAGCAGAACAACAAATTACATGCCAGCTCATTTTAAACAAGGGAAAGGGCATATTTACCTTAAAGAGGGAGATTAAAAGTTCCCAAGTACACTACAGATAACTGCCTGCTGCCTGAAAGCAGAGTGGGTGTATATTGTTAAAGGTTTTATTTGCCTTATTGCTGTGCCAGCGAGGACCAGTAGTGCTGGCTCTGGGTGGGTTATGCAGAGCAACTCCCAGCTCATGGTCATTCATGTGAATGCAAAATCAGAGCATGATGGAAGCAACCGCCATTTTCTGAGCTTTTGCTTTCCAAACCAGCTACTGTTTGTATTTCAATGATAAGCATGCTTTGCTGGAATTTTCACTTTCTTGCCAAGTGATTTTAGACAAATGCTAAATTTGATGTAAATCACTACAGTTTGCCAAACACTGAAAAAGAGTTACCACTCGTAGTATTGGAAAATAAATTATGGAGAGTTTTTTAGTTTCTATGATCTTTGGAGTTGAGGGCTTTCTCTGATGTGATAAAAGACTATTCGGAACAGATCTTATTCCAGAGAAATCATTTAATACCTTGTGCATGAGTTGGATTTCCTTCACAGGACTGGTATGTAGCACCTGTCACCAAGGAAAACCAAGACGTTTCATGCCAGCAGTGTCAGAAAAGAGTCAGGAAAGCAGGAACAAATTCTTGACTTAGATAGCTTAATCTTCCCTAAGTCTCATTTTTCTTGAAGCAGTCTCTCATCAGTAATGTAATGGAAGTAATAATAGTTTATTCTTCTCTTAAGGCACATATATATATTTATATTTATATATATGGTGGGACAGAAAATATAGGTGTTTATGTTGTTGCAGGATTTAAAGTTTATGTTTTCATTCTTCAAATCTACTTAATTTTCTCACTGGGAATGTGTTTACATTAATTTTTAATTGTTCATATTGTGCTCTTGAAAACAACTCCTTTTCCATTTTTTCCAATGTTTTTTCCTACGAAACCAAACCCGTCATATTGGGAAAAAAAACCCAACGAAAAAGCTTGTGCTCAACATATTTTCACCTATGTTATGAGAAAAACATGACAGAATCGAGATCCTTCCTTCCTTCCTTCCTTCCTTCCTTCCTTCCTTCCTTCCTTCCTTCCTTCCTTCCTT